>JACJUY010005118.1:37113-61192 GCA_014220935.1 Platorchestia sp. MABIK
CATGCCTCAGCTACACTGCTGGCCTTCTAAGAGGTCATGCAGCTCCGGTAGCCACACTCCAGACTGAGCGCAAGAATTCATACAGATTTGAATATGTTACCTCTCCTCTCCTGTTCCCCTCGCCGTATTTTACCTTCCACTAATGAATAGCGCTCAACGAGACGCTTAAAACCATGTATGGCAACTCTAAGTTTGATGATGTGCCACATGTACTAGCTTTGCCGACCTTCTAAGAGTCCAGGACATGGCGATGGGTTAATAAATCTACCTGTTGAAAAAAATTTTGACTGAGCTCTATTTCAATTGCAGCTTTGAATTTAAATGTATATTAAAAACTCTTGGTAGAGATCAGTGCAGACCTCTGGCAGTTGTAGGTTTCCATTTATATTAGAGTTGAAATTAAAATTTCTTCTATCATGGTTAAAAGAAGTGTGCTTAAAAGAAGCATTTCATTTTAATAGACATTCTCTGCAAATAAACATATCTGAGCAGAAAAGCTTCATTAGATTATGAAATTGTTCTCCATCTGTTCAGTATATTATTGACAAATTAGCACTAATATTTATTTCCTCTGTTAGTTTTAAATATTCTGTGTTGAATACAGTCATTTTCAAATGCTAAGTTTTTGAGGTTTTACCGAATGTTGATTGATTTTATCGCTTGAACTGTTTAAGGAAATCCAATGCTTTTTTCCTAGAAATTGCTTAAAAAAAATAAAAAATACTTCCAGACTGAACTAAGCTCTCGTGTATTCACAGCGCATGTTTATACCATTCGAATAAACAGTCATATAGCACATAAAGTTTTTGGAATTTATTCATTCTTTGTTTTTTTTAAAGATAAAGTTTTTTTTGTTCAATTCACAATGAAGATATCTTTAGAAGCCAGAGACAGTTTTTTGATATCGCTTCAGAAAATTGTTGAAATAAATTTAGAATTTTTAAAAGCCAATTTTTTGCAATAAAAAATTTTTCAATCAACTTATCACAAAAAACAACCTCTGACATTTACAGTACTCACCTTGATCTTTACAATGCAACAAAAGATCTCCATAGGTGAAAAATTGTAGCTGGAATTGCCCCCTCAAAGTCTAAAAAGCATCTTCGGCCAGAGCGAACAGCTGCATTTGATATTCTAGGCAGGACGCACAAGCACAAAACCACTCACTAAGAATGTCAAGAGACCACTAAACCTCTAATGAATGGACAGCTGTGTAAAAATGCAGAAAAAAAATTTAGAGCAACCCACCACAGCTAAGCAGAGTTGCAGCTGGTCTCTCTGAGCACGTCTGTGAGGGAGAGGGGCAATTTGGGAGGTGATTATAGGGGTTTGGGTTGCCAACACAAGACATATGACGTTTGTACGTGATAGAGGAAGGGTTTAGGAGCATTTTCAGGCAATAATCTAATTTTCGGTTTTTAGCCTCAAAAAACCGTTCGATTGCCTTGAGGTAAGTGACTAGTAGCCTACAAAATTTGTCTCACTGATTGTTTTTGGCAGAGTATGTAATAGCTTTACATCATTTTCCAATCATTAACTTTTCACTTGTTTGTGCAGATTATGAGTTGGAAGTGTAACAGTGGTGGGGGAGGAAGTGATGTCACGGGTGGAGGCAATAGCTGTGAAGACGTGCCCTCAGGCACGAACATCAATGGCAGCTCTATGCATGGCAGCAGAAACTCCCAGGGGCCCCCAAGATGGACTGACTTACATGCTCGGGTCAAAGAAATGCGTCGCACCTATTCCCAGCTTTTTGTTAAAACTCCTACCAAGATTAAATTTCGTTTAATATCGGATGATGTTCTTAGAATATATTTCCTTCTGTGTCCAGGGCAAGGAAGAGAAGCCACTCTCTTCTATGCTGATTTGAGCCTTTCTGTGGTAAGTAGCCAGTGTGGGTGGTATGGATGCTTATTTCTTTATGCTTATTTGGGTAAAGTGTCTTGCTGTGTGTGAGTGATTGCTGGTCAATCCCTTCTCAATGGTAGTACATTTTGCTTCATTCAATTAGGTCCTTTCAGTTTTGTGGTCATGTTGCTCATTGAATTTTATATTAAAGCATTCATTTTGGGTTCTCATCTTCTTTCCTCTATTATTATATGAAAAGTGATGCAGTTGAAATTTGCATTTTCAATGTAAGCTAAGAAGTGAATTTGCAAGAAATCATTACTGCTTGTACATCTTGTAGCCTGACTGCCTGCATTCCAGGTTGGGTGCTCCCAATTGGCTGTTCAGGAAGTGCTGGACACGACCAATCAATTCATTTGGCGGCGGACCAGTCGAGAGGAGCAGCTGCTCAGTGAACGTCGTCGCTGTAGCGTGTGGGGAATAACTCACTACCAACTGCACCCTGAGACTGGCCTCCTCTCCTTCCCTGCTGCCTCAACCATCTTCTATTGTCAGCATGCAGCGCAGCCTGTGGGTTTGCGTGCTCTTTGTATCGTTATAAGCTGTTTTGTTTCAACTTGTATTATTGTATGGTGCATTATTTTTTGGATAGTTGGTGGTCAGCATCACTTTGGCTGATAGGTATCAATGAAAATGGAGGTAGATAACTATCAATTACCAAGTATAAACCTAGGTATAGAGGTACCTGAGTATAATCTGTCATCAATGGCATTCTATAACTTGAAATGTTATAGTTAAATTTGTGGGTCTTGAATTGTTGATGGTCTTTGGGAGTATGAAAACAGGGATATTTACTTGATTATTGCTCTGTTAAAAACAAAATGTAGTGGCATTCTCTCATTAATACCTCTCTTTACTTACAACAATTCAGCTCAAGAAATTTGATAATTCCTTCCAATTTCTATGTGAAGAAGAATTTTAGCATCCATAAAATCTTATGTGCATGAAGTATATGATTAGTAGTTATTCATAGTACAACTTGAAAGACATTTTAATAGAAAAATGTAATATACTCCATTATTTTGGTTAAAATGCACAGCATTATACACTATATTGCTCTATTCTTGCTCAAACTTTGCGCAGATGCACTCTGTTCAGTAAGCATTGCATGAGCATGTGATGCAAGAGCCAAGGCTGTTAGCATGGTGGGCCAATGCAGTTTTGTGTTGTATGTTCCCAATTTGCAGGCCGGTCCCATGGTGCCCAAGGAGCTGCCCAACGGTAAAGTTCGCTTGAACCCCCAGCTTTGTCCCGCCAACCCGCACCTGATGGCCTATTCTGCCTCCAAAGATGTCTACATATTCAATACACAGACAAGTGAGCCTGGTGTACCTTGTGTGGTGTGTGCACATTTAGAACCTTCTACCTTGGAGAGATCTCTTCCTATCAAAACTTTGGTGAGGAATTTTAGGTGACTTCCAAAGGTATATGCATGTTCAATCCTTTAGTAACTCATGAGATGTCTAAATATTCACTATTTGGTAAATGTGTATTATCCATCAAGTTTATGTTTAAAAATCATATTTCCTTTCTTACCATCATCGTTCCCCAATTTGGAGTGGCATTGTGTGAGACTCGAATGTAATTCACCGGAAGCTTTTATGTGACCTATTGAACACACTTTCCCACGTGAATCACACCCACGCACTCGTAGCTGGTTCTGATACATGCATGGTAGTCTCAATGTCCTGTTTAGCTCTTCCGCTTGTGACGGCATCTACAAGTACATACTACTTTAAGAATAAGAAAAACATTTTAATTTATCTGACTAAGTGGGTAGGGCGTTGGAATTGATGGTAATATTTTAGTAATTGGCGGCATAAAGAAACATCATTTTAAATTGCGACAATCATTTGTCAAATTTTTCCTTAGTGACCACCAGCTGTATGCTACATAATTTGTGCAACATGTTTTACTTGATATTTTCAACAAATCCAAATGAGGACTTCTTAGTTTTGTTGTATTCGTTTGCCGATCAATCTCTAATAAAGCTCAACTTAATATATGTCCGAACATTTTTTGTGGCAAAGGTGTATGTATTCTTACTCACCAATCTTCTTTGAATTGCATCATATTTCTTTAATGTAAGTGAACAGACATCTACAAAAGTAGAAAATGACCTCTGTTAAGGCAAATTTAATCCTCTTGGGGGGGAAAAGACTATATTAGCAACTTGAGGAACTAGTGCTCCCAAGGGGAAAATACGAGGATGTGAGGCTTTGAACTAAAAGTTAGGTTGGCATTCTTTATATAAATTTAGAACAAGTTTTTGTTTTGTTGCAAATCTTTTTTTATTTCGTTCACTGCTGCCCTATTTTTCAGTGCTAATTACCGTCTTGTTTAATTTTTACCTTCCATAGAAACTTCCTTCCTTATTTAATGTTTCTATGTGCAATGGTTCTTGAGTGAGAACAAAATTTGTGTGTAGGTTCCCTGTTCCCTTAACTCCATACTAAATGGAGCCTTACTCTTTCCTATTTTTGTTTATGGATACTAAAACTAACTTATTTCATCTAATGTGAGGCAACTTCAAATATGCGGTTAGTGTTGAAAACTTCATTCATTAAATTCTTCACCTACACTGACTAAGTTCTCGTAGTAGAAAGGTAAATTTTTAGCTTTCTGACGATATTATGTCATAGTTTTGAGAAGGCTTGAACAGTATTTGTCACTTTTGTCAATTTTTTTTTTAATTAGCATTCCCAATTGAAGATAGCATCTGTATTTCACACTTGCCTTTGATAAATCTCCGCCTTCTCGTGTCATCTCGCCTTTGCTGGGAGGAAGAAGCTTGCGTGCATCAGTGGAGCTCAAGTCAATGTTACTCCAGGCCAACCCCTGCAAATTATCCAGTGTAGGGAGGCTTGACTAAGACGGCGACTGCTTCAGTTAACACTGACAACCTTGGTCTCAATTTGATCACACTTCACCCTTCACTTGTCTGGGGGAAGGTGGTGGGGAGGTGTGCCTCACTTGGGAGCTTATGATTTTTAAACACCAATTATGTCGAGAACTTACCTATGTTCTGTGATGATAGTCTGCATCCGGCTATATTTGGTACTACTTGTGCCCATGATGAGTGTTCTTGCTGGGATGAAGTCTGCATAGCTTAAGAAATCTTCTTGCAGGGCGTCGTAATGCTGGTTTAGAGTGGCAATCAGAACAATGTATTCTTTATTTTGGATGCTTTTTCTTTCTGCCCTCTTGATGACAACCTGAAATCTCGTTTGGATTGGACCTAGCGGAGAGATAGCCATTGGAAACTACTCAGCTAAACCTTCCTTTTCTCCCACCGCAATCTGCACTCTTACTGCTTGCTGCTGTGAGTGGGGCTGGGCTTTGATTTGAAAACTAAAGAGTCCAATTTAGTGTTTCAGCCTCATTTCTTTCCTCGCAGATGAAGATGCTGTAGTGTTCTTGCTCAAGATCATTTTGGACAATGGCGTCAATGCATGAAAATTGAACTTTATGGAGCCCAGTCTTGCTCTGGGAACACCCAGTCCGGATGGCATTTGAACACCCAGTCCGTCGGTGAGGGCATTTATACAGGAATGGATGTGATGGTTGCCAACAGAGGAATGAAGCAGCAATTAGATGGTACGCCTTCTACGATCTCTGAAACAAGAATGTGCGCTCTTTTTGTGAAGTTCTTCATAGAGTACAAGCCATAACCATAAAAAGCATTCACACCTTGCTGGAGTAAAATGTAGCCCATGAACTAACAACGTAATAAGATTGAAGGAACCATGATTTGATTGATGAATAAGCAAAATCACGATGTCGTCCCAGTATAAGACCTTTTTTGAGTTGTTGAAATCTATCTTCAGCACGAAGAAAAGTCAAAATGGTGTCATAGGATCCACATTTCAGATCCAAATATTTTGTTAAGACTGGCTCTATGCATCTTCCTGTTGCAGTAAATCAAGGTTAGACAGTGGTAAGTAAGGCCTGTATATAGCCTCGCCGCGTACATCTTTCATGTGTGGGCAGTTAAGGTGGCCAGTCCTGCAGCAGCCAGAAGTGGGAAGTTATGTGTCTTTCGTGCTTTTTGATAACTCTTACACTTCCTCGTCGCACTTTACCTCATGGAACTCAATCTGTGTTATGCTCCGCTCTGCGAGTGACCTTTCTTGTCCCCTCCCCAGTCTTTATAAATTTGGCCACACAATTTTTACCATTCAAACCCTTGAATACATTTGTTACGGTAAGCGAATTGAACGGTTTCCAGACTTTTTGTACACCTGTGTTTGCAGCTATTATTGTCTACTGTGTCAACCTCAGCCAGGTACTTCAATGAGTTACATTAGCGAGTTGACAACGCATTTGGCGTGCCCAAACTCAAACTAATGCAGCCTCTCAAATCAATCTCAACAATCAAACAAAAATTGTACTGGACGTCTATGGTTATAAATTTAGAAAAATCTATTTGCTGGTAAACTCCCAACAGCAAATCCGTAACTGTAGATGCTACAAAGTTTTGCAGAAACGCCGAACTTAAACGTTCTCAGTTGGAATATTATCGCCGTCTCCTCACTGACAACGATTACGAAGTGGCACTCTCGTCTTCCAGAAAGCGCTCACATCCTTGCATAAACGAATCACGAAAGATAAGAGCTTTGAGCGGCACATTTTCAGAAGAAGAGAAAAACGCACTGAACACAGTACATGTTAGAGATCAACCTGAAGCTACAGTCAGTTAAATGAAGATAGTCAGGGATTTCACAACTCAGAACGTAACTATTATTGCGCTGGATTTCCTGAGTAGAAGGAAGTAGACTCTCTGTGAGACCCCAACTGCGAGTAGGAACCGGTAGAGTCCAGGAAAAAATTTAAATAAAGCTCTAGCAATGAATGCGATCATACAGTGAAATTACCGTTGTTGTTCTTATCATGTACTTTTCCTTCAATTATTTTTTAGTGTTAATATTTACCAGAAACTTCTTTTTAGTAGCCAAAATCTCATGGCTGTTCAAAATCTTGCTGCTGAACTTCCCTCACCTCTATAGGAGAGGCAACTATTGTATCTATGGGAATAAGTGCTTCAAGGAGGAAAATGCGAGGTCCTGAGCTAAAGGTTAAGTAGGCCTTGCTTCTGTTCAAGAATAATTTTTTTTCTTCTTTTGTTGTGAACCATCTATTTTCAGTTCACTGCTATTTTGTTTTTCAGCACCTTCTACTTTTTAAACTTTTATTTTGTTTGATAAGCTTCTTTGTCAACTTACTGTTTATATGGATTCTGTATTCCCGGAACTCCATACTAAATGTTACCTTCCTCCTTCCTCTCTTTGGAACGGTTGCGGTTAGGGAGGCTCAAACTAACTTATTTAGTGTAATCTAAACTTCCCTCACTAATAGCATGCTGCTACTTGACAACTTAAACACAAAGCGTTTTCCTGTAATTTGGACATGTGTTTGAGGTCGCTGGTGCCGTAATAGGGCATGTCTGTTGCCACAGACTGCGAGTACAGAGTGAGCCACTGCCACCTGGGGGCAGGGCGCCTCGACCAGGACCCCCTGAGCGCCGGCGTGCCCGCGTACGTGATGCAGGAAGAGTTCTCGCGCTACCAGGGCTACTGGTGGCAGCCAGGCACCGCAGGGACCGGGCTCCACAGGCTCCTCTACGAGGAGGTCGATGAGACCAACGTGCTCATCGTCCAGTTCATGTCCCCGGACCAGAGCTCGCCTGAGGAGTTCAGGTCAGCCTGAGTTTGCTCTTTTTAGTGTTGTTTCTGTAGTGTTTGCAGCCGTGCTCTGCAGTGAGTGTTTTTGTCTCGTTCACTTTCTATACGAAAGTTAGAATTTTTCAAGTTACTCAACTGTGGAACCTTGACAAAAAACGTGGGGGGGGATTTAACTTACTGGATTGTGGTGTATTATAGCATATCTTTTTAACTTTCATTGTGGGGTGTATAAGTTGAATTTATGGAACCGTACTAGCTTATTGATTCATGGTGGCGAATCGTCCATTTAGTATTGGGGTTAGCGGAGTGCCTTACTAGCATCCGAGAAATTTCCGTCTTTCACATTAGTTACTCCAATTACGCAAGTCCGTTCATCGAAAAGGCTTTACTCCCAAACGTCCACTCTATTTTTGGTTAAAATTTTTGAAAATAAAGAGACTCATCAGGCTTTCTGTCATGCAGGTTTCCGCGCGCCGGCGCGAATAACGCCACGTCGCGTCTTCGACTTGCCGAGATCGGCTGCGACGGGCAGGTGGTGCGCGTGCTGCAGCTGGTGCCAGAGCTTGACCAGATTGCGCCTTGGTACCAGTACCTCGTCAGGGTCGGCTGGACGCCCTGCGGACAATAGTGAGAGCGCCACTTTAGTGCTTATTAGTAGAGACCGGACGTTTAAGCGCTATCAAATATGACGAAGTAGCTCGAAAAAATTACATTTATAGCACCAAAGAATAAGCGCCAATAAAGCAGTTTCACGACTTTGTTGATAAATACTTGTAGCATAATATGACAAATCAGACCAAAAAACACAAAAAGCATTTATTAAACAAGAACAATATAACACAATACAGTGAACGAACAATCGCAAGAAAGAATAAACAAACGCTACCATTTGTTTCTCACAGCTATTCAGAAGTTCTATTACAATGAATTATTAGCACCATTTTCAAATTTTAAAACGTTAAGTTGTGCCTTTTATCAAAGAGTATATATTTGAAAACAGAAAATGTTCTTTCAACTTCTGTTGAAGTGACAGGAGCATATTTGAAAGCTGTAATTTGTTGAGGGTGCATGGCTATCGAAACTTCACTTGGTTTTCCTTTGAAAATGTCAGCAATTTTAACCAGACACATAGCGCCCTCTCCTCCACACACAAAAACCGCAAAAACAAACCACAAACGCACCGCAACACCATACACACACAACACACACACACACATACACCAACAACACAGCATCATCGTCCTACATTACATCCAAAGTACCGCACACTTTTAAAATCAACAACAAATATACAACAACATAACACACACCACCCTCTCAAGCAACAAAGCAATATATACAAAATCTTCCACTCCAATTTCTATCTTGAACTTTCAATCGCTACAACCCCTTGATAATATACCAATGAAAAACTCATACATGACCTAAAACCATCACTCAAACTCTCAAAAATCATTCTACCAGCCTCTTTTCATAAATAACAATCAATCTCCAAACCTATTCATGAAAACTTGACTATGATATTCAATAACCCAATCAATTACAATTAAACGCTCAAATGACATTTATAAACCAACCCAACCCAACCTCGCCTGACCTGACTTGATTTGACATGACCTGACCTCACCGAACCTGACCCAACCTCACTTGACCTCACCTGACCTCACCTCACCTTACTTGACCTCACCTGAACTGAACTGAACAGACCTGACTTGAACTCACCTAACCTAAAATCCGGTTAAATACAAATAAAATCCTATTTATGATCAATTCACACCCAATGCAACCAATAATTTCTATTCATGAGTTGAACTTTCGATAAATGTAAGTTTTCTTCATACACGCGTTTCTATCACGCTTTTCAAAAATTTAATTGAATTATCAAAAAACCCGTTCACTATCACGGCGAAGCCAGACGTACGGAAATGACTCTCCTCACAGCACACGACAACCGGGTTCTGTAACAATTCTGCTCAACTTCAATAACGACACAAACGTTTCCTTCTGAATTTTCACATGAAAATTTTGATAAAAAAAATCCAAATAATCAACAGCTCCATGACAGTTCCACTCACCATCAACACACTTAAATCGAGCGTAAAAATCCAATTGAAATTCATTTTCAAGAATAAACCGAATTCAAGAATAAACCGAATTTCCAAATTTTAATAGAATTATCCAAAAGCCCGTTCAATATCATGGCGAAGCCAGACGTACGAAAATAACTCTCCTCACAGCACACGACAACCGGGTCCCGTAACAGTTCCACTCAATTTCAATAACGACACAAGGGTTTCCTTCTGAATATTCACATGAAAACTTTGAGAAAAAACTCCACATAATCACTAACTTCATGAAAGTTCCACTTACCATCAACACTCACTCAAATCTAGCGTGAAAACTCAGTTAATATTCAATATCACGAATAAATCAAACGAATGAGGGGTCAATGAAAAAGCATCAAATTGAGTCTCTTTTATTTCCCCAAAGATCTTATACAGTACAATCCTGCTCCAATCCGAATCAATACGTCCATACAACACTTCTATAAAATCATCACGAGACAAATTTGCAATCAAAAAACCACATCCAACAGGAACCAATAACACCTATTTTAACAGCGAAACATCGCAAAATCTCAATTCGAAAAATGATTATTCAACACACGCGCAGTGGCGCGTTCAGGTTCATTGCTGGGAAATTTGAATGGTAATTTTGGGGCCTCTCGGCTAGGGGTCCAAGGCCCCCCCGCAGAGCGGCACAGCCGTGGTCTTGATTTCCGTCAAGAATATAAAATGTCTCTGCAGTTACTTGAAATAACTTGAAAACTCTATAAAAGGCCTAATAATGTGCAATTTCTTCCCATTTTCGACGCATAAATCCCGTAAACTTTAATAATAACCTCAAACATTTCCTTCTGCATGATCATGAGAAGCACTTGTGCATCAATTCCCACATTTTTTCGAGTTTTCACTGATAACAACAGCTTACCATCCGTAGACTTTTGGCGACATTTTCCTCGCATTTCTTAAATCCATACATAGCGTACAGTGCAAACTTTCCCAATTGCCCCAAAAAACTGTTGAAAACACTTTCCCCTGACAAGAAAATGGCCAAAACATTTATAAATATTCATTAACACATATATCAAGAAATAATTATTAAAAACATTTACATGCACCTAATTCGAAACAGGCTTTTGATTCCGCTTCATTTGAGCCTAAAATCAAGTTTCTGGCTTGTTTCTAAGTGCCATTTTTCCATGAATTTAAACAGCTCTGGAATTTTGCTAGGTTTCTCCCTTTTCCCCAAATTTCGCTTGTACCATTCTCAAAATGCAAACATAGACACCCCTAATTGAAATCTAGAATGTATCAAAATATCGGCCTTCTACCTTTGAAGCCAAAAAAAATATACCCATTTAAATTTCGTTCAATTCCCAAACGAGTTTATCACTAGATTCAACAATGGAAATTTAAAAAGCCTAATTTATATCATGAAACCCACTCATTCTATACGGATAAAATGCCACACATCGCCCTCAAACCTCCATAAATAATTTTCGTGGGAATTAAAATACCTCAGAAAACGTTTTGTGGGACAATTATCAGGCTGACACGTGCTGGTCCAATTTTACCCCAAATGATCAAATTTCTACCTGGAAAACGCTAAGAATTCGAACCTATCGTCGTGTACACTAATATGAAGGATTTAAAACGCCCAACCAACACAGCACATAATTATCAAAGCTCGAATGAGTGATATTATCCTTTAAGCATTAAATTTCTTCTAAATAGAACATTTGATGAGCGTAGACAATTTCACCATGTTTCCATAAATATACTTCAATTACTCACCAAAATAGAACTCTGAACCAAGTCTGAGAGAGAATTTACAAATTATTCCAAATAAGTATGAGTGATGGCACTTTAGTTTTCGTAGATAACACATATGAGAATTGCAGCCCATATCGAAAATTCAATGCATCGCAGAGAAACCTACGCACGCGCATTGACCATATAAATAGACCACTAATAAGCCATAAATTAAAATCTACTCATTCACATTGAGCAATCAAATTCCGCATGCAATTCATGGGACTTTGTGATGCATCCGTACTAATCTTCCCATATTCCCATTCCGGATTAAAATTTCAATTAACAGAAAATTGAAACAGAATTTCCTGCTTGAAAAGATCCTCGAATTACATTTCTCAATCATTAAAACTCATGAGAGAAATATGAACTCAAAGTATACCCTCTTTGGTAATCGAAAGCTCCGGCATGATGGACTTTTTTCAATGGAAATGGAGTAATTCTGAAAGAACGCTCTCGTTTTCCAATGAGCTGATTTTCAATACGGCATCGAGAATATACAGTTTCTGTATTCTTTATACAGTTGAAATTTCAGGTTTAACACACCAAAATACGCTAATAAACTCACGACACTAATTTTGCCTAAATATCCCCAATTTTCAAGTCTCATTGATGTCATCATTTGAGTATAATACGGTTTAAAGCCTCATTGTAAGTATTATAACTAAAATCACTAGCTGGCAACTGCAAACTCTCTTATTCTTCAACATACTAGCCGCGACTTTGTTCTTTGTCCAAAACGATAATACTAGTGAGCGGTTTTAAATTTCACTCACTCATCATATATGAGTGCCTCTACTCCGACAAGACTTTTGTTGACCCTCTAAGAGGCGCGAACAAGATTGATAATTCTCACACCCAAAAATGGAAGCAAATGTCATCGATCTGTATGTCGCACGAGCGTCGACTGAACAAACAAACGTAAATCGCGAATTACGATAGAAATGAGTTAATTTTTCGTTATGTTTGGTTCCCTGTATTTCTTTTACAAGTTAACATTGTGTTATGCATGTCAAAATTGCCTCAGAATGGAATCAACTATTCAAATGAGCAATGAGGTAAGGAATGACGTAAGCTATGACGTAAGCTATGACGTAGCAATGACGTAGCAATAACGTCAGCAATGACGTAAGGTGATCGCGGCACACTTGGCATCTGAACGGCCGAACCTCGACTTGAAAAATTTCTACATGAATTTCGATTCGAACATCGAATCAATTTCCATAGTCGATGGAGGTGATAGAACATTACCTATGGGTAAATTGGCCATTTGCAACAACTTTTGTCTCCATAAAGTTATTCGTAAGACCACTCAAAAGGCCTCAAATGAGTGCATATTAGTGCACCATTAAAAATGAGTGGATTTTAAGTGGTATAACTTACATTTTTTCGACCTGCCTCTCGAAACAAGAAATATTTCTAGCAACTCTAGACACTACCGTGGCATCAAAGCACAGCTGCGGGCCCTCCAATGAGTGTGAGTGCATAAAAACTTTGAATATTCATACCTCATCACACAGCACTCAAATCGAAATTGCTTTAACAAAAATTCCAAATGATTTTCTCTTTTAAACTAGTTCGAGTCGTAAAAAAGTAAAAAAAAGACCTTTTAGGGCATAAAACGTAAACCCCCAATGCAATAGGAAATATAAATCTCGAAAAATGGAAAAAACGCCAAAAAACGGCTATTTCGTGAACGAACGCAAATTTCGTTCTGAAAATTAGTCTCCATACGTAAAAAAATGCGACTAGCAAAACATGTTGAACGACTTTCTCTGTGCGGGCCACAGAAATTATTTGGGCCGCAAAAAAACGAGAATCACGCATTTTTTGATGAGCTTTTGTGGCCAAAACGGTAGCGTTTTGAGCGCTGCCGATCTAATGCGTCGTAGATATTATTCATGTGGACCTCTCATAAAATTTTGGGAATTCCATGTGCCATGGATACGCCAGGAAAAGCAGCCAAAAAATTCGATCGAAAAACGTGTTTTCAGACCCAACTTTAGAGCTCGCTAAAAAATTTTCTAGGCCGAATATAAAAGACTCCTAATTTGAAGCAAAATGTTTTCAACGTCATATCGAAAAATAAGACCTCTAACTTCGAAACAATCTTTGCGACCACTTGTCACAGACCCCACTTTTTTTTGATGATTTTTGAGGCGCAATTTCTCGAAAAACTAGGGACGCAGATTTTTTTGTGATTTTTTGGTGAAAGACTTTTGAAACTTCTACCAGATATGAAAACGTGGAAACTTTTCCGCATCCATGCTGGCCATGAAAAAATGCCAAAATTCGCAACTTTTTCATGCCTTTTTGGGATGCTGTCACCAAAAATTATTTTCTATGCGAAACACACAAAAAAATTTTCTTCGATTGATTGGTACTCTGGCTACAAGAAACTGAAATTCCCAGGCCTCTGAGTGTTACGGCCAATAAGAACTAGGGGTTTGAAAAACACGTAAAAAAACGGTTTTTACCCCCAAAGGGTTTTTTTTCGGCTGATCGATCCGAAACTCGAAACTTGAGGTTTTTAAAGGGGGCCCCGTCTGCCCACCAAGTTTGAGCTTGCTGCGACCACGCGTTCTGGCACTTTTCTCATAAAACAGCACTTTTTCTCTAGTAACCTTAGGCGCTCAACACAAGCACCTCTTACAAGAGTCTTAGTATAAGCCTATCTTCGAAATGCGTGTTTTAGTTTTAGCCTTTTTTTTAAAACCATGAGGCGCCGCAAGTAACCAGTCAACTTCTCGCCCTCCTTTCCACACCCAACAACAACAACAACAACACCGCACCAACACACACGCAACACCAAAACACACGGCAACACACACACCGCCGCACACCAACAACACCACACCATCAAATCCCTACATCAAATCCACAGCAGTGCACACTTGTCAAATCAACAGCAAATCAGCAACAACATAACACCGTCACACCATCCTCTCAAGCAACAAAGCAACCTATCCAAGATCCTTCACTCTAGCTCTATCTTCAACTTTTAATCACTACAACCCCTTGATAATATACCAATAAAGTCACAACATACCAATAAGTACTCATACTTGACCAAAAACCATCACTCAACCGCTCAAAAATCATTCTACCAGCCTTTTTTTCATAAATAACAATCAATCTCCAAACCTTGCTTATCAAAACTTTAACAATTATATAATCAATAACCCAATCAATTACTATTAAACCCTCAAATAACATCTAAACCAACCCAACCTAACCTCGCCTCACCTGACATGACCTGATCTGACCTCACCTGACCCAACCTCACCTGACATGGCCTAACCTACCTCACCTGAACTGAAAGACCTGACTTGACCTGACCTAACCTAAAATCCAGTCAAATATGAATAAAATCCTATATATGATCAATTTACTCCCAATGCAAACAATAATTTCTATTCATGAGTTGAACTTTCGATAAAGCTAAGTTTTCTTAATACACGCGTTTCTATCATACGCTTCTCAAAAGCTTATGAGAATTATCAAAAAACCCGTGCAAGATCACGGCGAAGCCAGACGTACGAAAATAACTCCCCTCACAGCGCACGACAACCGGGTTCCGTAACAATTCCACCCAACTTCAATAACGACAAAAGAAACCCGTCTGAATGTTCACATGAAAATTTTGAGAAACAACTCCAAATAATCACCAACTTTATGACAGTTCCTCTTACCATCATCACTCACTCAAATCGAGCTCAAAAATTCAATTGAAATTCATTTTTTCACGAATAAATCGGATGAATGAGGGGCAAATGAAAAGCGTAAAATTGCGTCTCTTTTATATCCACAAATATCTTATATAATACAATCCTGCCCCAACCCCAATCATTACGTCCCTACAACACTTCTATGATATCTTCACGAAACAAATTTGCAATCAAAACACAACATCCAACAGGGACCAATAACACCCATTTTAAAAGCGAAACATCGCAAAGTTTTAATTCAAAAAATAATTATTCAACACACGCGCAGTGGCGCGTTCAGGTTCATTGCTGGGAAATTTGAGTGGTAGTTAAGGGGCTCCTCTGCGAGGGGACCAAGGCCCCCCACGCAGAGCGGCACAGTCGTGGTCTTGATATCCGTCAGGAATAAAATGTCTCTGCAGTCACTTCGAATCACTTGAAAACTCCAAAAAATACCTAATAATGAGCAATTCCTTCAAATTTTCGGTGTATTTATCCCGTAGACTGTTGTAATAACCTCACACACTCCCTTCTGCATGATCCTGAGAAGCATTTGTGCATCGATTCCCACATTTTGTTCGATTTTTCACTGAAAACAACAGTTTACATACCGTAGACTTTTGGCGACATTTTCCTCGAGTTTCTTAAATCCGTACCTATCGCAGAGTGCATACTATCCCAATTGTCCATAAAAACTGTTGAAAACACTTTCCCTTGACGAGAAAACGGCCAACAGATTCATAAATGTTCATTAACATATATCAAAAAATAATTATTAAAAAAATTTTCATGCACCTAATTCGAAACAGGCTTTTGATTCCGCTTCATTTGAGTCCAAAGTCAATTTTCAGGCTTGTTTCAAAGTGCCAATTTTTCATCAATTTAAACAGCTCCGGAATTTGCGATAGTTTCTTCTTTTACCCCAAATATTGATAGGACAATTCTCAAAATGCAAACATGGACACTCCTAATTGATTTCTAGATTGTATCAAAATTTCGTGTTCCTCCCTTCAATGCAAGCCAAAATATAACAAATTGAAATTTAAATCAATTCCATACCGACTTTATCTCTCGTTTTACCAATGGAAATTTAAAAAGCATAATTTACACCATTAAACCCACTCGTTCTATACGAATGAAATGCCATAGATATCACCCACATGCCTCCATGAACAATTTTCGTGGGAATTAAGATTCCGCAGAAAACGTTTTGTGCAACAATTCCCAAACTGACACGTGCATGTCCAATTTTTCCCCAAATGGTCAATTTTCTACCTGGAAAACGCGAGAGTTCGAACCCCTTTCGTCGTGTACACTAACATGAAGGATTTAGAACGCCCAACCAACACAGCACGTAATTATCAACGCTCGAATGAGTGATATTATCCTCTGAGCATTAAATTTCTTCAAAACATTTGAAAATAGAACAATTTCACCATGTTTCCATATATATATATACTTCAGTTACCTTCCAAAATAGAACCCTGAACCAAGTCTGATTGAAAATTTAGAAATTTTTCCAAATAAACAAGAGGTAACATTTTAGTTTTCGTAAATAACACATTTGAAAACTGCAGCCCATGTCTCGAAAATTCAATGCATCGCCGAGAAACCTACGCACTCGCATTGACCATATATATATATATATATATATATAGACCACCAGTGAGCCATAAATAAAAATCTACTCATTAACATTGAGCACTCAAATTCCGCATGGAATTCATGGGACTTTGTGATGCATCCACCCTAATCTTATATTCCCATTCCGGATTAAAATTTCAATTAACAGAAAATTGAAACAGAATTTCCTATATGAAAAGATCCTTGAATTACATTTCTCAATCATTAAAATGCATGAGAGAAATACGAACTCGAAGTATTCCCTTTTTTTTGGTAATCGAAAGCTCTGGCATAATGGACTTTTTCAATGGAAATTGAGTAATTCTGAAAGTACGCTCTCCTTTTCCAAAGAGCTAATTTTCAATACAGAATCGAGAATATATACAGTTTATGTACTCTTTATACAGTTGAAATTTCAGGTTTCAAACATCAAAGTACGCTAATAAACTCATCACACTCATTTGGCCTAAATATCCCAAATTTTCAACTCTCATTGATATTATTTGAGTATAATACGATTTGGAGCCTCATCGTAAGTATTATTTCTAAGATCACTATAGCTGGCTACTGCAAACCCTCTTATTCTTCATGAATAGCCGAAACTTTGTTCTTTGTCCAAAACGGTCAATACAAGTGAGCGCGATTTTAAATTACGCTCACTCATCATATATGAGAGATTCTACTCCGATAAGACTTTTGTTTACACTCTATAAGAGGCGTACAAGATTAATAATTCTCACACCCAAAAATGGAAAAGCCAAAAACATCGACATATATATCGCACCGGCGTCGACTAAACAGACAAACAAACGTAAATCGATAGTTACGATAAAAATGAGTTCATTTTTCGTTATGTTTCGTTCCCTGTATTTCTTTAACGAGTAAACATTGTGTTCTGCTTGAGAAAATTGCATCAGAATGGAAATAACCATTTACAAAATCAATGACGTAAGCAATGACGTGAGCAATAAGCAATGACGTAAGTAATGACGTCAGCTATGACGTAATAGGTCGCCGGACACTTGGCCTCTGAACGGGCGATTCTCAGGACTTGTAAAATTTCGACATAAAGTTCGATTCGAACATCGAATCAGTTGCCATGGTCGATGGAGGTGATAAAACATTACCTATAGGAAAAGCGGCAATTTGCGACAACTTTTGTCTCAATAAAGGTTTTCGTAAGACCACTCTAAACTCAAATGAGTGCATATTAGTGCATCATTAAAAATGAGAGATTTTAGACCGTTAAAATTGAGTTTTTTCGACTCGACTCATAAAGCAAGAAATATTTCTACCAACTTTAGAAACACTGCCGTTTCATCAAAACACAGCTGCGGGCCCTCGATTGAGTGCAAATGCATAAAAACTTTGAATATTTATATCTCATCACTCATCACTAAAATCGATATTTCTTAATAAAAATTTCCAATGATGCACTCATTCACACTAGCTCGAGTCGAAAAAATGCAAAAAAGAGACATTTTAGGGCCTAAAACGATAAGCTCCGATGAATTTGGAAACATAAATCGCGCAAAATCGAGAAAACGGCCCAAATCGGCTATTTCGTGAACTAATGGGAATTTCGTTTTGAAAAATCTTTTGCATACGTAAAGAAATGCGACTAGCAAAACATGTTAAATGACTTTTTCTGTGCGGGCCACAGAATTTTTTTGGGCAGCGAAAAACCGAAAATCACTCATTTTTTGATAAGCTCCTGTGGCCAAACGGCGGCGTTTTGAGCGTTGCCGATCCTATGGGCTTTAGATGTTTCAATAATGAAGGTGCCATCAAATTTTGGAAAGCCCACGTGCGATGGTTTTGCCAAGAAAAGCCCTCAAAAAATTCGAGCGAATAAACTTCTTTTTTCAGACCCAACTTTGAAGCTCGCTAAAAAATTTTCTAGGCCTAATTTCGAAAAACAAAAGACTGCATTTTTGATGCATTTTGTTTTTAACGTCATATCGAAAAATCAGACCTCTAGCTTCAAAACAGCATCTTTGCGACCACTTGGCGCAGACCCCCTTATTTTTAAAAATTTTTGAACCTTGATTTCTCGAAAAATTAAAGACTCAGATTTTTTTGTAATTTTTTTGGTGGAAGCCCTTTTTGATTTCTACCAGATATTAAAATCTGAATCATTTTCCCCTGCGGAGCTGGCCAGAAAAAAATGTCGAAAATCACCAATTTTTCGGTGATTTTCTCAATTTTTCTCTATGTGAAACTCTTGGAAATACTTTGAGAGGTAGATCTGTACTCTGACTACCTGAAACTGAGATCGGAATGGCTGCAGAGAGGCCTCAAAATTGTTGAAACGCAAAAAACGAAAGTGCTTTTTTGAACGGTTTTTACCCCCAAAGGGTTTTTTTTTCGGCCGATCAATCTGAAAATCACAAGTTAAGCTTTTCAAACGGGCCCCCGTCTGCTCCCGAAATTTGAGCGCGCTACGACCTCGGGATCTGGTAGATGCAAGAGAACGCGCCCGGGAACGACCCTCTTCTTTTCGACTTCCCCGACACAAGCACCTCCACAAAGTGTTGGCCTCAGCCCTACTCCGAGGGCGGATGTCGGTGTCAGTTTTTCATCTGATTTGTCGGTCGCCGCAAGTAACAAAAGTGCCTAAATTTGGATTGGCATTTACAACCATTTCACATTTCGCTCGTACACCATCACCCTTTGTTCCTGAGAGGGATGAAAGTTCTTGTATTACATTTCCAAATAATGAAATAGAATCTACGATGGGCTTGTTGCGTGCTCCTATTGAGGTGATTGCTTTCGGTAGATTTCTGAAATGAGTCGCAATAAATGCTAAGTCTGTTTTAACCAAGTCTTCTCCAAGTAATTCTTCAGCTATTCTTATTACTGATGAATCTTCACTGCTTAAACTGTTCATTACTTGCACAACAACGTCAAAATTGTCAGAATAATAAAATACGGCGGACAACCAAGTACCCAATCGCGTTACTACTGGTAGTGGTGGCAATGGAAGGTTAGGAGCAACACTTTTAAGTTTTTAAATTCAGGAGGGAGCTTTGAGGAATATCTTTTTACCGTCGGCAACTAGTTTATCAATTCTTGGAAAAATTTCCCTAACGCACTCAGCAACTCGGTGAAGTGCGTGAGCTAGGCACGTGACATGTAACATGTGAGGGTAAATCACCTGCAGCGCAGTAGCTGCTCTCTTCATGTATGCTGCTGCATCTGTGAGCAGCAGCATTACATTATCATATTTTATACCATCCGCCATGGTACTAAAAGAGCTGTAGAAAACACTTAGGCTATCGAAGAGCTATTTGCTCTTTCAACTTGTTCTGATGTAAGTGGATGTTGGATTCTTTGTCAGCATTTAGTGAACCCACAACAACATTCACAACAAACCTGCCTTTTGCATCAGTGGTTTCGTCGATTGATAGCCAGATGTGGTTTTCACCGAGATTTTTTCTAATTTGCTCCATTGTTGCTCTGTAACATTTCCCAATATAATTTTCACGCAGCATTGATTCGTCTGGGACACTTCTTTTAGTATACGAATTTAAGACGCTTCTCATGGAGGGACTTCGAAGTTTCCATAATGGGATTCTGGAGTCCACAAAAGCGTTGCAAAGGTCTTTACAAAATTGCATCGAAGAACAGTATGGAGTTATTAAGTTTGATGTTGATGGGGTGGACGAAGATTGTTCAAATAGATTGTCAACAGTTGATGCTTCTTCTATTTCGGATGCATTCACAGTAGCCGTAGTTCTTTGTCGTTCTTTATTTCTTTTATGTTTAGCTGAATTTACATGTTGTACTATAAACTTTTTTGAAAAATTGACATCGCATTGGCAAAGCAGACAAAACAGGTTTGTTCCATGTTGTGAGAAATCAGTGCTGCCAAATGTTATCACTAAATTTCGGAGTTTTATATCTGTTGACACAGGAACCTTCGGCATATTTCACCTAATGTCACTTAGGTGCCAATCTATCCTGCAAAAGTAAACAAACTCATTTAAGTGAGAAAGAAATATGGTCATTACCAAGTTTACTTCATTCCGCAATTTTCACAATTTTGTTGCCTTATTTGTATTAAAAGAACCATTTTAAGACATTTGTCATGAATAACAATTTGCTCGCAAATGCTTAGTTTCCGAGATGTTCAACTTTGAAGTTCAAATTACAGGAAATTTCACTGTTCCTTTCACCACATTTTACTGGTGCCGAACTGTGTTAGCAATAAAGTTATCGGGAGGCTTCCTGATTTTAAGTAAAAAGGAGAGAACTAAAAACCGTGTAAAACATTTAGTCGAATTAAAAATTGCAAGTAAAACAATAAAATTGAACGTTTCGAGCCTTCGCTCATCTTCAGCAAAACAAATTTACCTGAAAAAACATGATGTGAATTAGAAAGTTGATAAATTGAAAAACAAACCAAAAAAATAACCTAAAAAAAATTACCTGTTAACCATTGACAACGGAAAAGAACTAAGTTGGTTGTTTAAAATCGGTTTATTTCTTAAAATGAAGAGAGACTCTAAAATCCTTGAATCGGAGGCAAATTTAGATCTAGTAAGAATTTTAAAATTACTGATGTCAAACGTGTGTTAACGAACTGTATTATTATTATTTACGTGTCGTGAAGGAAATATTCGATAGACAAGGTTGTGATAAGGATTACTTGCCCCTAGCAAGTACTCCAGCCCACCCACACCTCGCGGTGGTACTGTTAGTATACCCATCTGGAGTTGAACTCGTTACACAGTCTTATATGTAAACCGATAGCAGAGTGCTCATAGGATTATTTATAAAGTTGCTATCTGTGGGTAGAACCAACGTGGGGGGCGCCCACTAACATCTGGGTCTTTTATTTTTAGTTTTGTATGTTTATCTTGAATGTGTGTTTTGAGTGTTTAATAAAACTCGAATATCGTAAGCAAAAAGGAAACATACACTCCTGATCCCGGTGGCCTCGCGCCCCGAGAACCTGGCAATATGAGGAAAAGCGGCGGACCTACCGGTGGGGCCTACGGCAATGAATGTGTTGAGTTTAACAGACTTATTTTTTAGTGTGCAAGTGGTTTTTTTGTCTGCAACCACTGAGCTCTGTTGCCTTTGCAGAACCTATTAGACTGCACTGATCTGGTTCTGATGTTTGTTATGTCATTGTTTGTTCTTTTTGTATGACCAATTTTTTGACAATGACTTTGAGCACTTAACTATGCACAATCGAATAAGGCGTTTGTGTATTTTTATCTATCTCTCATGTTTGTTTAATGGCGCTCCCCGCTACCGGCAGTGTGTGGTGCCAGCTCCTGGAGCGCAGGCAACGTCGCCTCGACCTGCTCCTGCTTCCCTTGGGTCTGTTCTCCCAAGTGCTGCCTCAGAAGGAGTGGCGCGCCTCCGCCTCCCATGACTCCATCATGACAACTCACATGTCAGCCTCACAGCAGGTTCGTCTTGAAGAGCTTGTGTGTTTTTAAAGGTTTAGGAAGTTGCACTTAAATCGGCCTGCTCAACTTCGGCTCAATCACAAATTGGCGAGTGGACGAAGATTTTCATGTATATGGGAAGGTGACGAGACACTGAACGCGGCGTCCTAGAGATGAAATTTCTAAAGCTTATGACGTCCTCTTTTTGCTTATTTCACCTTTCTCATGATCGTCTGGTAAGAAAAACTTCTTTATAGTGTTGAAATACCTGTGTGGCAAGTGACTGTCAGACGGAAGTGTAATTGCTTGCTTCTCGAGAACATTTTTATATTGCTATTATGATTTTATTCAGTACTTGCATGTGTTTAAAAATAATTCCATGTCCTCTAAAATTATCACCATATTTGGAAGTTGATATCTTTAGTGATGCTTCATTAGGAGCAGCACTTGTAAACTTGAAGCATCAGATAATGCATAACTTGTGTGATGAGCAGGAGATGCAGCATCATGTACAGCAGCAAGGCTACATAGGCCAGTCTGTGCACCAGAACGGCCCAGCCTTGATGCCGTACACGGTGCTCTCAGAGGTCAATGAGCTCTTCTGGATTGATGTGAGTATGCCTGCTCTCTGGCTTCTGTCTCTGCCAAGCCCTGTGGTTAGTTGCTGAGCTTTGAAATCATGGTCACACTTTGAGTGTTTGAATGTTGTAAAATGAAGGTTTTGGTGTTCTTGATATTAGCTTTGTGTCATGTTAGTTTGTGGCGATGTAACCTATATGACTGGCACTCAAATTGTGAAATCTCCGATGCAAGATAGTCTCACTTACTTCACCGCTAGCAAGCTTATGCCAGTACTATTTTCATTTGAGCATTTTTGGAATGGGCATGTTCTGAGCATTTCCCTCTTGCTGTTCTGAGCATTTCTCTCTTCTCTTGTGCCCCTCAGGGGGATACAACTATTGTATCTATGGGAATCAGCGCTCCCAGGGGGACAATGTGAGGGCCCGAGCTAATGGTTAGGTAGGCTTTCTTTTTTGTTAAAATAACATTGGTTTTAGTTTTGTTACGGACCAACTATTTTACGGTTCACTGCTGTCTTGTTTTTTCAACACCTACTACTTTCTTCTTCAACTTAGATCTTGTTTCATGAACTTCTTTCTCATCTTACTGTTTCTATGCCCTTTCTGCATAGATTCCACATTCCCTTAACTCCATACTAAATGGTGCCTTCCTCCTTCCTCTCTTTGGATCGCCTTTGTAGCGGATAGGGAGGCTTAAACTAACTAATAATCTAATCTAATCTCTTCTCTTGTTGTTCTGAGCATTTCTCTCTTCTCATGCTGTTCTGAGCATTTCTCTCTTCTCTTGCTGTTCTGAGCATTTCTCTCTTCTCTTGCTGTTCTGAGCATTTCTCTCTTCTCTCGCTGTTTTGAGCATTTCTCTCTTCTCTTGCTGTTTCGAGCATTTCCCTCTTGCTGTCCTGAGCATTTCTCTCTTCTCTTGCTGTTCTAAGCATTTCCCTCTTGCTGTTTTGAGCATTTCCCTCTTGCTGTTTTGAGCATTTCCCTCTTGCAGTTTTGAGCATTTCCCTCTTGCAGTTTTGAGCATTTCCCTCTTGCAGTTTTGAGCATTTCCCTCCTGCTGTCCCTCCCAAACGTCCCTCGCCTTGACGTGGTGGGATGGCTTGAGTGCTGCGGAGATGGTTAGAGGCTATACTGTCGGGACTCAGGTCCCGGAAGGTCCAACCATGGCAGGCTGGCTCAGCCGGAGTAGCCAGATGAAAGAGGGGTCATGGGGAAGGCACCCCATGTAAATAAAAAACCGGGCCCCTGCAGTCACGGGTTCTAAAGACCCCGTTATCCCGGGCGTACTTTGGGGACTGC
>JACJUY010005119.1:19437-42142 GCA_014220935.1 Platorchestia sp. MABIK
AGTAGTGTGCAAATTTTCATAGACGTACGTCCCATAGAAAAAAAGTTTCCGATTTTTGGATATGGTTCCCTTAACTAACCTGACATTACTCAACCTAACCTTATCCATGGTGAAATCAGTACCGTATTACAGCATATTTATGTGTCTGTTCCTTTACTTTTATATGCAACGTTTCTATAACTTCAAAGTTGAATAATTCAAAAATTACGCATAGGCAAGCAGAATGTCATTCATTTGAAACGTTTTTAAATGTGTTCCTTTAGTGATTCTTTGGAACAAAATTTTTTGATTTCCATGAGTGCATTAAAATGCATATTGACCAAAAAATCAGTCAATATTGTGTTTAGTGCGCTCACGGAAATTAAGAATTCCGTTTCAAAGAGTCACTAAAAAAAACCATTTAAAAACCTTTAACAAGAATGGCATTCTGCTTGCTGATGCGTTATTTTTGAGTTATTCAACTTTGAAATTTTTATCTTCCATAGCAGTTCTAGTTGTTGGGCGCTTGAGCTGGAACAGTTAGAGTACGTTTAGGTACTTTGTAATTTATTATGTGCCGACCCCACGGAGCTTGAACTTACTTCTAGGATGTTTTAGTTAATAACACAATAAAGGTTATCACTCAAAAATATTAGCTGGACTGAAATAGTGTATGCATAAATCTACGGTATTCACTCTTCGGTTTTGCTAATGTTCTACGGTGTGCCGCCAAATTGAAACTGATATCAAGTGCATAGCAATTTAAGTCTTCACTATTCCAGTCCCGCTAATGTTTTTGGGTGATATCCTTTATTGTGTTATTAACTAAAACATCCTAGAAGTGGGCTCAGGATCTGCAGGGTTGGCAAATAATAAATTATGCCATACATTGCAAAAACAATAACTTTTATCCTGCTATTCAAACTTGCGGCATTGTTGGAACACCCTCTCCTTTTGCGCAGGAGAGCCATTTCATGAGCGCCGTTCCTATAACTTCAAAGTTAAATAACTCAAAAATTATGCATCAGCAAGCAGAATGTCATTCATGTAAAACGTTTTTAAATGTATTCCTTTAGTGAT
Organism: Platorchestia sp. MABIK; assembly: GCA_014220935.1. Classification (NCBI taxonomy): domain Eukaryota; kingdom Metazoa; phylum Arthropoda; class Malacostraca; order Amphipoda; family Talitridae; genus Platorchestia; species Platorchestia sp. MABIK. The sequence goes on from JACJUY010005119.1 coordinate 20,497, forward strand.
TCTTTGGAACAGAATTCTTAATTTCAGTGAGCGTGTTAAACCCAAAATTCACCAAAAAATCTTGCATAGTGTCAGCCAGGGCAATTGGCCTGTAATTTTTTAGTTCTTTTGTACTATTATGCCTAACCTTATGCAACAGAACTACATCACACTTGTTCCAGTCATCCGGTACTCTGTCATTCTTCAAATAAACACTTCAACATATTAACTACACTCTTTCCTCCACAGTTGTAGAACTCATATGGGATCCTATCAGGACTACATTACATGCCTTTTCATTTTTCACTTTCTTCAAAAAACTTACAATCTTGTCACAAATAATTTCATCTTACATTTGCAGCTCATGTTCATCAATCGGAAAATTTATGGGTTCATCATCTGTTACCTGCTCATTCATTTTACCAATATCCACCCAGTAGTCTTCAACTTCTTTCACCCTTTTCACCCTATCACGCACATTGCAACCATTGACTACTAATTAGCCAACTTGAACTTCACTACCATTATCATTACCTTGTGTAAACTTATACCAATCTTCTATACCATCCTCACCCTTTTTTTTTTGCTCGCAGTATTAAGGTGAGCATCCCCCTTACGGACCTTTTTTTTATTATTGAATCTAGACTCTAGAGCAATGAAATTTGGTATACTGATAGGAAATGCAATTTAGAATCATTTACCTCCCATGAAAAAATGCGATTTTCTTGAAAAGAAAATGGGAAATCATAGAAAACGAAATTTTAAGGGGGGGTTTCAAAATGCTTCTTATCCAACAATTTTTGAGCAACAGTGATGATTGTGATATCATTGGATGCGGAAAGACGTGGAGATTCCAAAAACTTGAATTTTTTTTTAAATTTTCAGTTTTAAATAAAAAAGAAATAAAAAATTTGAGGGCAAACTTGGTTTTCAAAAAAATGCGGATTTACAACGTCATAACTTTTGAACAAAAATTCATTTTGAAAAACAATTTAATTTACTGGAAAGCTCTTGTCTTTTCGCATCCAATGACACTAAAATCATTACTGTACCTTAAAAACTGTAAGAGAAGAAGCATTTTGAAACCCCAGAGTCCATTGTTTACATTATAAGCAAAACAAAGAAACAAACAATTTTAATTAAAAAATTAAAAAAAATTTTGGTTCTGGTTAGACCTCTGAAATCATTAAAGAGTAATACAGAGACATAGAAAATGGTATAGCAACGTCGCACTGTGAAGAAAGGACCAAGGGGGAGGTGTAACATGATAAAATACCACTTCTCCCTCCCCTCCTCCCGATTCTTCAAACCCCCGTAGCGGGCGAATGAGTGAACGTACGAGTCGCATTTTTTCATAGGATGTACCTGACCTCTGACACTTCCTTTAGCAGCAAAAATCTTTATTTCTGCCAAGGTCTCAAAATGCAGGATCCATAAGGGGGATGCTCCCCTTAAACTTGTAACTTGAAATTGAGGGCTGACAGTGTTGGGGCCTTTGTAACCACCAACAATTCCCTCCACAATACTCACAATATTCACACAAAGAGTTCAGCGCCTGTGTACCAGACTTGTCCACTAAACTACTCAGGATTCACCAATCCTTGTCACAAACTACCGTAAGAATGTCATAATATTACTGAACACGGATCTGGTGTGCACTCGACTCCAGATTGCTGATTTCTCCGGATGTTTACTTTGTTTCACAGTATGACACGCCACCCGCTGCTGGTATTGGCGCCCTCTCTGGATGTGACATTTCCGTCAATATTGCTAGGTGTCTCTCGCGTAAAATAATTTGACGTAACTTTTCTCTCGACAGTATATTGACCATGTTGAGGAAAATATTGAGCAAAAACATTCGGGTTAAAAAATGATTTGAATTTTTTAGTTTTGAACAGCAATAATTTGAATATTATTGCGAATTGTAACAAATGAATGAAGTTTGCAAGAGTATAGAATTGCATTGAATGAATTGTGTGAATAATCATGAATGAATGAAGTTTCCAAAAGGAAAAAAATGGTTTGGCAGAAAAAAACAAATGAAAACACATAAATCCATTATCATCTGCAGCTTTTACAGACCTATTGGTCCCCTACGTCCATAACTAGAGTTTATTCTGAAAACTTTTCAAAAAAATGTAGCAAAACGAGTAATTTTTTGCTGTCTAAGATATAACGTAAAAAACAAAGTTGAGCAAATTATTATACAAACTAAGGCTTATCCCAAATTTCGGAGTGCAAAATTTCGACCATCTGCGCAAACACCAAGTTGAACGTAAAAAAGGGGAAATTTTGAGAACGCTTTAACTTTTGAAAGAATGCATCTATTGTCTTCAAATTACTTTGAAATGAAAGAGTAAAACATTCTCTCTCTCTATACCTTACACACAACCCTAACGGTTTTCTGGAAACTACAGAAATTTGTCGATAAGCCTTTTGGACTTGTGCGCTGTCATAAAACTTAGGTTGTCTTTTGACTGCGTGCGAGTTGGAAGGTTTATCGAAGAATTTCTGTACTTTCCGGAAAACTGTTTGGGTGGTGTTTATGATATGTGTGTGTAAAAATGTTTTGCTCAAAACCATCGTTGTCGGAATGGCTAAGTTAGGTTATTTTAGGTTTACTTGGGTTAGTTAATTTAATTAATCTAACTTTTCCTAATCTAACCTCAGCTCTCGTTATTTTGATACTGTATTTCTGCTTATTTATGTGTGCATTTGTTCAATTTTTAGACGATGTTCCTATAACTTCAAAGTTTAATATCTCAAAAACTAAGCACTTGCGAGCACAATGTCATTCATGTAAAACGTCTAAAAATGTCTACAATTACCTAAATTTCGCAATGAAGTTATAAAAGTCGTTGACAACATTCAATTCAAAATTGCCTTATACCGCAAGAGCCGTTTCAAAACTGCCGTTAATGCTATTCATACCTGAACGTTATTTATGCTATATCTCAAAAACTAAGCATTTGTGAGCTCAATGTCATTCTTGTAAGACATTTTAAAACGTCTCCAATTGCCTAAATTTTGTAGGGAAATTATAAAAGTCATTGACAATATTAAATTCATTATTGACCGATAAAAGGTCTAAAAGTTGGTAGTGCTTTTGAAGAAATTATGGTGCCTTACACAACGGGGCCAAAAGTAGCTGTAGAAACTAGAAACTTTTGTAAAAGTAAACTGTGTAATCTGTTTTTTGAAGCAATGATGAAATCTGTCCTAATTTTTAAGATTAAAGTTGAATGAATACTGAGTGATTGGTGGGTGAAATATGTTTTTTAACACGTTCCCTGCGTATAGGGCCACATGTGTTCTAATGGTTAAATTGCTCATTTACGTATTAGTATAAATATACACATTTTATCTTTTTCAAAAGATTTTCTAAAAATAATTGTTAGCGTAGGAGAAGAAGTGTTTTTGTGCAATTGTGTTTTTCACATGCATCGGGAAAAATTAAAATTTATTCAAGCGGGAAATTCGATTTCCCAATTTTGCTACTCACAACCTAACCAAAGCAACCGTTAACAGCCGTGGAAATGCAGTGAACGTGTTAAAGAATATTTGTGCTGTGTATCCAAAAGTGCTGTAGTTTTAAAAGTTTTTATATTCTAAAATTTGCTGACTTTTGGATAGCTGGTTTTTGTGGTGTATCAGAAGTGGACTGGAATAGGATTGTTAAGATTGTAAAAAGATATGCAAATACATTGAAAAAATATCCAGAAGCTGAAAAATTAGATTTAATAAATGAAAACAGCTAGAAAGAGAAGTTAATAAGGTATGTTAGAAATCAAGATTTAGTTTAAAAATTTCTCCTATATATTTCAAAAATTGTTTTCTTCTCTTCCATATTCATGTTTTTTGAAAACATCAAATCTATTTTATGATAGTTATTTCATTTTCCTATAAAATTTGAAACACTGAAATATCTCAATTTTATATTTTTAAATTATCAAGTTAATGAAGAGCATAAAATTTAAGGATTTTCAATTTTGTAGGCATTGAATTTAGCTAAATTTTGTGGAGTGTTTTTAACAGCAATATTTGCTCCACTAATGGCTACTTTCTATCCCAATCAAATGTTATCATTGTCTCTGGAAATACAAAATTATTGGAGCATTGCACAAAACACTTATTCATCATCAAATATTTGGCATTTGAATTTTTTTGCACTGAATTTAATGATAGTGCTCTACTCATTTTGCTTCCCATTTAATTGAGAGTTATCAAAATTGGTGAAATATCTAAGTTACAAGAAATGCAGGTAATGCTTGCAATCTCATCCTAGTCTCACAACTTCCATTTGCTGACTAGCAAGTATTGTCATTTGCAGTATTGAGTATCATCACTGACACATTTTGAAGCATACATTAATGGTTGAAAGTGATGAGAAAATTGCTCAAGGTAGAAGAGCAGTCTGTAGCATTAGATCTTTTTGCATTAAATGCCATTAATGTAATCTTCACCTTTTATCATGTTTCCTTATTGTATTTTATTATTTCTGAAATCTGTTTATTAAATAATTGATCTTTTGTTGTTTGTTTGATACATATTTATGGGTCAAAACTAGTTGTATTAGCTTTTTATTGAAAAGAATGATAAATTTTGGTAGGTCTACTCTTAAATGAAACAATATATTATCTGTGATGAAGAGGCACTTAGAAAGTAGAAATGTAATTGTTGTGTTGAAGAAGAGACTTGTGAAATGGTGATTATTTCTGTAGTTAACGTGCATAACTGGTGCTCTAGTTCTTTGCTGTAGCAAACTCTTGTTACTACCTGAGCAGAAGCAAACCATGTGTAATCTTTGGTATTAAGATGTCTATTCTTTTTCTCTGAAGCAGAATTGAGCCTCTACTCATTTCTTATTTTCAAATAAAGAACAACGCACCTGTTATATTTTTAAAATTTCATGTCTAGTTTGGCACGTACAGTTGACCAATTTAACTGGAAAATTTAATAGAACAAAATTTTTGTATCATTTTCAAGTTGGCGCTTTTTGGATTATCATCCTACATATAAAGGTACGTGATTTCATTTTACTATACATAGTGATTTTTTTCTTCAAATCTTTTGCTGGTGACTTGAGAAACACATTTTTTTCATGCCAGTGCTTTTGCAAAAATCATCCTGTAAAAATCATTGCAAAAAGTTAACTACTGACTTGATTGTTCTGATTTTTGCAGGAAAAAATTATAACATGAATATCATTTGTACAAAATTTTATTATAATTAAAAAATAATTATTAAAGAGACTGGCCATCCAATTTTTTGGATGCCATGCACTCAACTGCATATACTTTTGATAAATGCATGCTCTCTTCATTGTACAACACTGTAATAGTATTTGAAAATTAATTAGTGCTATTAATAGTACTAATATTGGCTATTCCTCTCTAAACTATTTCTATTTTACTTTTAAATTACATTTCCTGTTATTGTACAAGTTCTCTACCAAAAATAAGGTTCCTAATTTATATAACTGAATAATTATTAGTCCCTACTTTTTTAGTAATAAACTCAATTTTTGTTCGGCACTGTCCATGACACCGTGAGTGAAGGCCCACATCACGGATTAGAATGCGGCTTTTTCCAGGACAAATTGCAAATCTCTCCCCTCGGGGGATACTACCATTGTATCTGTGGGAATTAGCACTTCCAGGAGAAAATGTGTGAGATCCCAAGCCGAGAGTTAGGTAGCCCATCATTTTTCGGTTTGCTACTGTCCTGTTTTTCATCATCTACTACTTTCTTCTCCACCTTTTTTTGTTTCATGAACTTCTTTCTTAGCTTACTCTTTCTATGCACATTGTGTATTGATTTCACATTCCCTTAACTCCATACTAAATGGTGCCTTCATCTTTTCTTTCTTTGAACATCTTTGTTGTGGTAAAGGGAGGCTAAAACTTTCTTATAATCAATCAATTTTTGCACATCTCTTCATGCCGGACTGCCTCAGTTGGTGGTTCGCTCCATTGTACTTCATACAGGTGCTTGGCAGATCTTACTGTTAGCCTTGTTTTGAAGAGACACCATGCTGTTTCAGAATATAAATGGCTAACTTGCAACAAAATTAAAGAAGTGAGTCTCATTTCTTGCTTGTTTTTCCAAACAATTTAAGAATTCACCACCAACGCTTTTTCAGGAATAAGCGAGCTATCACTTTTTACCCGATTTTTATCGAATGATGGTACAGTGCTTTTCTGCTGAATTATCTCATAACTTTTTGTTGCTTTCTGTGGTGTTGGAGTGTGTGCGTTCATTTCATCTTTAGATGTAACATTTGACTTTAAATGAGGGATGAAATCACACTTGGAGTTTAATAGCGTAGGACCAAACTTGTTCAAATCACCCGCTGAATCTTTGTCAGATGCATCTGAACCCTCACCAAATGCTGCTTATCATGTTCATCAGATACATGAAGAATGATATCACCAGATTCTTGCTTGTTTCATCTGTTTTGTCCAGAAATGCAAAAATTTCAGATGTTCAAAACCTGTGAAACAAAGCGCAGACAATGTGTTCATCAATCGGTGCATTCATTGATCAATGAGTGCATAGCATCCAAAAAATTGGATGCCTCAAATCAAGGTTGCAAATCTATATTGAAAGATGGGAAATTGTCTTATTTTAATCTAGTACTCACAACTGCATCCATCCCTGTCACTACTTGACACAGGATGTTTGATTAAATTTTGTTCTCTGTGTAGATAAAAGTATTAAATCTGATGGTAGCCATTTTGAAATTTGACCCTCTTGTTTGTTTCTACATGAAATGTACTTTTGTCCTTGAGCACTTATACTTTTACAAATGGTAGCCATTACTGACCTCATTTTGTAAATAAACAACCTTTTTCAATGAAGAAAATTAGCATTATTTTGTATCAGTTTCAAGGCTGCATCCTGACTGAGGAACCCTATTTAAGAATACAAGTTTTAGCTTGATAAGTCCCTAATATTCATAAAGCTACTGTTCATCTAGTCAAGTCCAAGCAAAATTAGAAATTTCCTTTTGGCTTTCAATCCCCTTAGGAGGATACAACTATTGTATCTATGGGAATTAGCACTCCCAGGCGGAAAGTTTGGGGGCCCGAGGTGAGAGTTGGGTAGGCCTTCGTTTTGTGGAAATGAAATGTTTTTTTCTTGCTATATTAAGGACTGCCTTTTTTAGTTCACTGCTGCCCTGTTTTTCAGCATCTACTACTTTCTTCTTCAACTTTTATCTTGTTTCATGAACTTCTTTCTCAACTTTCTGTTTCTAAGCCCCTTCTGCATAAATTCCGCATTCCTTCATCTCCATACTTAATGGTGCCTTCCTCCTTGCTCTCTTCAAAACGCTCTTTTTATTGTAGCAGTTAGGAAAGCTTAAGGGGAACGTCTACCCAGAATCCAGAAAATCCCTGGTTTTCTTTTAATTGCTTTATTTGCTAGAGATGTGCTTACTTCACAAGCTGTCAAATTTGCAGAATGATCTGAGCATCGTAAATGGGGGAAACGGAGTTGGGAAGGAAGGAGGGGTCCAATCAGCAGGCAGCACCGACCAGCAAGTGCATATGCCACACTCCTGAAAATTCTTGTTTTTTTGCGGTTTTTATTGCTTTCCTCAATACAGAAGTCCTCGTTTTATGAGCAAGTGAAAATTCAGAGCGTTCTGTGCTTTGTGAAAGTGGCAAACAAGGGGGGAAGGGGGTGGATTCGAATACAGCTGCTATCGCCGGACAGCCACTGCATTAGACACGAACCAGAAATATCTGGATTCTGTTTTGTTGATCCATTCGACACAGAACTCCTTAGTTTACAATCTACCAAAGCCACACAGCATTCTTTGCTCCGTGAGAGGAGGAAACAAAGGGGGAAGGGGAGGAGCGCTTCGAGATGGACGCCGCAGCATGCGCTCCTGGTACGGTGCTACGGATTTATGAGACCCATTGTTGTACCGGTTCCTCCGAGGAACCATGAAAAACTTCCAAGGAAAGATATTCTTATGTTAATATAGCTCTCAGAACGTTAAGAGGCGTCAATTTTTTTGAGCAATATAGCCTGCAATTGAAAAAAGTGGGAAAAGGTGGAAAAATGCATTTCCCGAACAGTTGAAGATAAAAAGTTCAAAATGTATCTTTTCCAAAAGTTATTTTTGTAGAGCAATGATTTAGTTCTCATTGAATGAGCAAAGAGTTGGTAAATAGCTGGACGTGAGCTTGTCATTAAATTCTTAATTATTTTTTAGTTACATCAAAAAATTTGCAGAAAAGTACATGATCTTTTTTTTCAAAATTCATTAAAAATGAACTGCGAATTTCATGATGAGCCCATGTCCAGCGATGCATCAAATCTTTGCGCAAGTAATGAGATCTAAATCATTGCTCTACGGTAATAACTTTTGGAGGAGAGAGCTTTTGAAAATACCCTATTTTTACAGGCATTTTCCTCAATTATCTCTGCAATATGGCAAAATGGGAAAAAGTCTGGAATATGAGCCCTATTTACTTTCTGAAATACAAACGTTGGCCAAATTTTATAGATCTAGATCCCATAGAACATTTTTTCAAATGCGTCCGGATGTTCCACTTGAACTAACCTATAATCTAATCTTTTGGCTTTCAGTTGTCTTCTCCTCTGGACATGCCGTATGTTTGATATTTTTCCCGTCATTTTGCTTATATCAGTTTTCATACCTCATGATTTTTTTATTTATTCCAAACTTACTGTTTTGATGCGTAGGGTAGCCTGTATATGAGAACATTCTTTGTTTTTTTGACTACACATTTTTTGTTTTGATTTCACATCACATTTGATGGATGCCAGTTTGATGTATGATTTTTGTTGAACTTTAATGTTCATGAGCACATGTATGTATGGATGATTTTTCTACAGCATTACATCTTGCTTCTGTTGATTATTTATTCATTTCACTCTTGATTGCAGGACCCAATCATAAATCTCATTTCCTACTAGCTTATTGTTATGTTACCATCAGACCATAAAAAACAAAGAATTAACTAACAAAGTGATATGATAGTGCAAATTTTATTTTAAAAATCAAAGGATTTAAAATTGGTTGCACTTCTATATAAAATGGTTTGACTGCAAAAACCTTTTTTATAAAAAGGTTTGAACTGTTCATCCCATTAAACATGGATAAAACCTACATTTTCCTATTCAAGTATTGAATGAATTTAAAAAGTCCAATCCGCTTGAGATAGGGATATTGCATTATTGAAATGTTTAGATGTTCAGCCCACATGTTATTTTTCACAACGATGGAAGAACGGTATCATATTTTAATTTTTTGGGAGGATGTAAGTTAAGTTTTCTCAAATATTAGAGCAAACTAGCACTCCAATGCCCATTGCTCAAGTTCCTAAACTTCCAGCATGGAGCGTGCAGTGGTCATGGTGAACAAGCTGATAGATGCTGAAATGGAGAGGCTGTGTTGCATGCAGGACTTCATCAAGCAGGAAGCTGCAGCAGAGGACAGAGTACAAGGTGAGTGAGACTTAGTTCTGGTCTGGGTATAAGGTAGTGCCAGTTGATATTACGGTATAAATTAAGTCTTTAGAGTGGAAATTAACTAAAATGGGATCAAGGTATAGCTCTCTATTCTGGTTTAAAGACAAGACCTGTCTGTTTTAATTTTATGAAATATAATGTATAAGCAAAGGAAAATAAATTATTAGATATTGTCTCAAGGTTCATGTTGGAAGAAGAATAAAATTTCTCATTGAATATTTCTCCTTAATCATTGTTTTGACATGGGCTGTACAGCCAATTCTGATTTGAAAGGAATTTCTCAAGTCCTGCAGAAAATGAGACAAAGTTTGAATGCGGTTGTTACATTTGTTTTGTGAAGTATAGGAGCACAGATAAATTTGAAATCTTGCGCTGTGAGTGGAGATGTAGCAAAATTAGACGCAAATAGTTGAAATATTCTCAACATCATCATCTGCTAATTGTTTAGGTTTTATGCCCTCATTTTGCTCACATTTTGGCATACACAACCTTGTGTGGAGACCATGTGTGAATGGTTAAATGTGCAATACTGCATTTATATCTATGTGTATACCATGTTTGAATCATTGAAGATTATTGAAGTACCATATTTATTATTCCTTTTCATGACACAATTTTTAGTGTTTGCAACCTGACCATTCACGCCACAAACCATTCCCCAATGTGTCCCCTGACCATTCCTCAATGAGATTGTGTAACTTGCAGGTGAAGAGTCCTGCTCTGGGAGGCATCCAGGAAAAATTTACATCAAAAGTGAAGTGCCTGACTCTGAGCTTGAGGCAGTTACTGTCGAAGACATGCCCATTGACTGGCATCAGGAACCACAGGTGTTGTAATTGGTGGCTTACTCTCCTCTTGATGTCTTCCTATTGTTTGTTTGCTCTCTCTTCAGTGCTTCAAATTGGTTGCTCACTCATTTCTTTAATGCTTCCATATGTGCCCAGTGGGGCATGTGAGGTCATTCCACACAGCATTTGAATTTAGTCCAAATGTACTATGTATCTACCTGTGTTAGGCCACCATATTTCTTGCTTATAAAAGTAAGAAGAGTAATCAAGTAATTAGTTTTTGAGGAAAAACGTAACAGTAAACCTTTTACGTAAAAATCCTCATCTGAAATATTATGGTAATGACATCAGTTGATGCATCTGGTAAATTTTGTCACAGTTTTTTGTATGGTTATATTTTGCCACCAACACGTACTGCAGTTTTGGAAAATTGTAAAATTTTTTAGTTTTTGGCCCTGTATTGGAGTAGTCATCTGCTGTTAAAAAAGAAAGAGGGAGCCAGAGACCAAAAAATAAACATGGCTGTTAGGCCATCACCAAGATAAGTCGACTGATGCCTCTGTTCTAAGGGAGGAAAATAATTCTTCTCACAAATAACTGAGCTCGCAAATCACAGATACTTGCAAAACATACTTCCATCTCAAACTTCAAAATTTCATTAGCTTCTTTAGCTCAGCTTGAAATCAGCTCGAAAGCTTCAAAGCTTGAAATCAGCTCGACATCTTCAAAGCTTGTTTTAGCTCAGCTCAACAAATCCAAAGCTTGTTTTATCAGCTCAAAAATGCAAAGCTTGAAATCAGCTTGACATCTTCAAAGCCTCTAATCAGCTCAAAAATGCTGGAAAAAAAATTGAAAATTATCGCCAAACAGGAGAACTGTACAGAAAAACCTCGCCCTAATAAATAATCAGTCAGTACCTGACTTCTCTCTTATCCCTGAAAAATCAGGAAGATTCTTAATGAATAATGAGCCTAAGAAAACGGCTTTTTTGAAATCAACATACGGCCCTCAGAAATCCCTAAGACAGGGACGTTATATGAAAAGGTTATGCTCGAACAAGGACTCGCCAAAATAATATAACAATTGGTGCCCAAACAAGGACTTGCCTACAAAATAATTTAACAATTGGCACCCGAACAGGGACTTGCCGACAAAATAATTTAACAATGGCTTTTCAAATCGCCCTTCTGCTATTGTCATTTCTTCTTTTCCTTCAATATTATTTCCTTATCATTATTTATGTATTTACGTTGTTCTTTGTCTTCAACATTAAAGCGTATTTGGTCAAATATAAGATAAACAAATATGATCTGTTGCACAAATTGATTTCGAATTGAACACTAAATAATAATAATAAATTATAGCTGTTGCTTCAGCATTAAACTGACATTTTTGACAAGTCCTGTCAGTAATAATTAGAAAAATATCTTCCTCATAGGCCAGTACAAGTGCAGGCTCTCAGACAGTTACTGTCAAGAGAGAAGAAGAGGTTGACAACGCATTTGATTGAGAAGAAGATAATCACTGATGTTCAATTGCACAACCTTGTTTCAAAAGTACATGTGTACACAAAGTAGTTGATTTCACTTGCAACTTGATTATAATGCTGTTATTTTTTTGATGAATTCTGTACAATAATGATCAAAAAATGTTCTTTCTCACAGGCCAGTTCAAGTCCAGGCTCTCATGCAGTTACTTTCAAGAAAGAAGTAGAGGATGACAGCGCCGAGGCACGTTCAGGGCGCGCAGAAGCAGAGGACAAGTTGATGGAAGGCAGCTCTGGGGCTTGCTACACACGTGCTGTTCATCAGGGACCAGCTGGAGCATCTCAAGGGAGCGCTGACTCGCTACCATCAGATGTGTCGGGTAGCGGCAGTGGTGTTGAGGCCGCATCTCCTAACAGGCTCATGTCACGGCCCTTACTGTGTGATCATTGTGATTACTCCACTGGTAGGATTAGAAGGACGAGGAGGAGGAACAGCAGCCTTATGGAGCTGCACCTCCGTGTCGGACATAAATTGGGATGTTACTACGAGTGTGAGTTGTGTGATTACTCCACTATGTACATGAGGACTTTGAAACGACACCTAGCCGGCAAACATGTTATAGGTCATCTGTTCGAGTGTGAGTTCTGTGACTATTCCTCTGCTGTAAAAAAATGTGTTGAACGACACCGTGCCAGTAATCATGGTGAAGGGCTGCTGTTCAAGTGTGAGTTGTGTGATTATGTCTCTGCCCGTACGGATAGAGTGAGAGAACACCAAGCTAGCAAACATGGTGAAGGTCAGTTGTTTGGGTGTGAGTTCTGTGACTATTCTTCTGCTCGTACGAGTAGAGTTAAAGAACACCTAGCCAGCAAACATGGGAAAGGTCAGCTGTTCAAGTGTGAATTATGTGAATATTATTCTGCTCAAAAGAGTAATGTTAAACTACACCAAACTAAAAAACATGGTTGCAACAATTCGTATCCTTTTTAGGAGTAAAGATGCATATTTTTGGGTTGCTCAAATGTCTAGTTATTACATCACACTTCAGAGTTAATAAATCTTGTAGTTATTCGATGTCATAAAAAATCTTACAAGTTTCTCCCTCAGAGGAACACAACTTTTGTGGTTATGGGAATTCGCGTTCACGAGGAAAATATATAATGTTCCGATGGATGTCTTTTTTTGTTGAAATAGAATGTTTATTGTTCGGTTTAGGACCATCTTTTTTTTTGGTTTTCTGCTGTCTGTTTGTCAGCATCTTATAAAATTGCTGAGTATGTTAAAGAGTGCTTTTTTAGGCAGTCACCTCACGTTTTCAATTTTTCATGCTCGTTCGAAATTATGTTTTTGAATATCTGCCTCAACAAGCAATTCTAATATTATTCCCTGATGTTAAGAAATCCAAAACTAATTTGTCATGTACATGTAAACTGTCATAAGTGTTTTCATCCCACAAAGTTCGTTATCTTTATTGTTTCCGAGAATTAACATGCACTTGAACTTCAATTAACCAGCTATAGGATGCATTTTAATGTTTTTCTCTCCGTTTTTGTACAAGCATCAAACTAGACCGTTATCGCTCCTGTGTATGTTCATCAATTAAGACATTTGAATCATTTTCTAAGATAATAACTTTCTAATTTGGTTACCCTATAAGACAGTCATGTTTTGTTCTCTTATTCACGTCCTAAAATGTTCCTGTTAGGCTTGTGTAGTGCAAATTATCGTTTTTCTTACGCTCTTGAATATATTATGACAACTCTATTTTGGTGGTTAATTTCACGCATTACTTCAATCATATTGTACATGTCTTGGTAGTCGTTGTAGAACAATCGTTTTCATGTTTCTGACTCAATTAGACTGTTTTGGGCAACTATTTTTATCATGGAAATACAAAAAAAATCGTGGTGTGATCAAAGCCTTTTTCTCCGAATCCCTTGATTGGAATACTAGTTTTTACGCGGAATGAAAATATAGTTCTAAATGTCAACCTCGCTGCCTTAGACGCAGGATTATTTTAATCCACCCGTTTACCTTTCAACAAATTCCTTATCCCGCCTGTCCCTGGGTTCGCATTTGAATGTAAGTGTGCGCTAAAAAGAGTGTTCTCAGCAATGCATTGTCAGTGAAATTTTGCTCTCTTATAATTGTAGTTACGTATATAAACAAATCTAGATTAAGCCACATAGAAATACATTGCTTTCAATCATTTGTTTCAACTAGTGACATGGGTAATACGGTGCTCATGTGCGTGTAGCATGTAAGGATTCTTACTTGAAGATATTTCAAAAACCAATGATGAGCTATTTATTTCAACAGTATTGGAAATAAGCCGTTTTTCTTTCCTTCTTTCTTTTTTTCTTAGCTTGCCGAATGTAACCAACTTGAAGTTCATTAAACAAGATTCAATTTACTTGTTTAAGAGGTAGATCACCGACCACTTGTTTACCGTAATAAATTTGAAGGTAGCAATGACCGGCTGATGAGGTGGGCGCTGTGCTTACAGCCTAACCGCTTTCGTTTTGTGTACATAGCGGGCGCAGACAATGTTGGCGCTGACTTTCTCAGACGCGCGTAATGTTCTTGTTTCTAGCGAATAGGAATTAATGTAAACTTCGTTCAATCGTGTGATTAATACCTTACTGTTATTGTTAGTTACTTTTGTGTTGTCGTTACGGGATTATTCGCTCATACAAATGTCGTAGTACGGACCTATTACCTCTAAATTTACTTTGTACCTTTTTTTCTCGTTCAAATAATAAAGGTTGAAAGGGGGGACGCGTGTCGGTAGATGGATCCGATCTTCTTCAATAGGGTTCATTTTCTTAGTTTGTTTCTTGGTTTAACCGCTAGGCCGCTTGTAGCATAGCGCTGTCCTCTTGTCCCGTCACTGTTGAGTTCTAATTAATGTCAATAAATTTGGTCTACTTGCCCGTACTTTGAATTAGATTAAATGTCATAGTCTTGCCGCCGGTTTCAACGTCTCTTTTGTTTCATTACAGGTCTTACGAGCACCAATTACTCTTGTCCGTTTAGTACAGTTCAGTCTCCGTGTAGTCTTTCACTCAGTGTAATCTTTTATTCAGTATAGCCCAAGTTCATCTTGTAACTTATTGTGGTTCTGTTTAAGTAGAACAAAATCTGTATAATTGATTATTCGCAACTCTTCCATTGCGTCTTTGCTCTAATCCTTAAGTTTGTTTTCGTACTAAAGTTTTGCTTGTTTCAGTAAATGTCAGTAACTTTTGAAATTGTTTATCCTTGCTTCGCATTATTAGAAACCTTATTCATGGCACCCTCAAAGATGCTGTTCATCAACCGTCCTTCGCCCAAGTATAGGAACTTTAAGGGCTAGATTTTGCCCTGACACCGCCTACAGCAGCGCTGGATGATAATGTCTGTCTGCATTGATTTAGTTGAATATATTTGTTAAGCCATAAATCATTGTTCCATAATTATAATTCATTGCCATTATTCGAGAAAATACAAAACTTGCTCACTCGATACTCTTTTCAAGTCTTCAGATCGTATGAATCTTGTGGAGAAATTCCGACAGATGTTTTGATCTATTGAAGCGAATCACCTTAACATTTTATTGAAGTAATAATGGGTAGTTTAATGGGGAGTTCTGAGAGACATTTATGCATGGAGTTGTGGAAATACGTGAGTGATGCCACAAAAATAATTTTGAGGGAACGAAAATGCTCAAATACCCACTCACTTCCCGGGGATAATAGGAAAAAATTTCGGCTTGAAATTTTTGAAAGAAATCTGTGGAGAAACTTTATTTTGATTAATAGAAATTACAGAAATGTGTGCAAGTCTTACTGTACTAAGAACACTTTTGCATACTTATTCTTCCACATGATTCTTTCTTTCTCATTTCTTTCCGACTTGATCTCTCATCAGTGACCGAAATTTAGTTCCTCAACAATGTAAAATAAGACAATTTTGTATTTTCCAGTCCAATATTTACATGGAATAATGAAATACTCCGCATCAGGTCCAAATTTAAAGCCCTAATTTTACTCATTGTTTGATGTATGAAAAGTGCATTCGCGTTTGATGAGTCATACCTTTATCGCAGCTGGCATTCAGTTTTCGTTGTCAGAAAATATTTCTATTTTTGTATTTGCTACCTGAAAATTTACATGGAACAATGAACCAAACTGATACAACTAATGAAAGAAATTGATACATTTTTTCTTTATTTATGAGGGAACAAGGTTCTTGCATAATGAAGTCTACTTCATAAGGCTAATTTCACGCATTTTAGAAGGATAACCTTTACTGAATTTTAATGTAATTAGTCTTCTCCCAACATTATTCAATAGTCACGCCCCTGTCACAACAAGATCCGACGCTTAATGGAATACATCAATATTTAGATTTATGGACAACACACGTACTGGACGTCACCAACGCAACAGTTCCACTTATTCCTCATAGAATCATTCCGGGAATTTAGCCAAACCATGAAACTTTGACACTACAAGCACAGTTTTAACATACAATTAGATATATTTACAGATCGGGCCCATCAGTAGATCTAAAAAACATTTGAAAACAGTCAGAATTTGGCTGCAAGATATATACAAAAAAATATACATATCAGCAGACTTGGGAGGACCTAATACAAAATCTTGAACTGCAGGAGGACCCGAAGATGTTCTGGTCCTCCTACAGGAGGATGATGGATAACTTTAAACAAATATTACCATATAAAGAAAACAAAAAAACCTAGCTACACACATACCACAAGAAAAAGAACCTATTTACACAGAGCACTGGAACAATACATTTACAGAACAGGACGGACCAAACTTGACACAAAACACATTGAAACAGTACAAGATCACATGAACAACATAGCAAATACGATTGTATTTGCTTACCGAACTGTAAATATTAGCAGACTGGATTCTTTTCATTTTCCCCCTATTCCACTTGAGGAGCTATTGCAGGCTGGTGGTGGACCGAATGTCTGTTTTACAACATTTGCGAATGTTTTGTTTTGATATTCGCGGATGCGAATGTTGACTCAATGTTACAAATCTCAAGTAATTTGACATTTTATTCGCATTTTATTTGAAGTTTGGAGTCCTGGGACCAGGCCTATTTTACGACATTGTTCATTGTAAGAGTTTAGCCGTAGAAAATTGAATTGTTAGAATCCGTTAAATATCTATGTTTCCAAGACGACTTTCTGACGACTTACATGTATCATACCAACCTCTTTCCCCAACCGCCGCCCTTTGAAAGAGGATTATTTAGTAAATTAGTAAATTTTTAATAATTAAGTCGTATTATTAGAGGGTTGAATTTCAAAAATAGCTAATATTCTGCTCTTTCACGTCAGGTTACTCCGTTTATCGTCGTAAACAAGGCCGGCACTACTACAAGGCTCGCCATGGCACAGTGGTTAAGGGCATCGCCCTTGCATGTAGAAGTCGAGGGTTCGTATCCCGGCGCTGGCGCGGCGATTTTCCCCGTAGGGTATGAGGGAAAGCTCAAGCACAATACCCCACTCAACCCAGGTGTCGGAAATGGGTACCGGCTTTACGGGAGAACCGTCATGGTGTCCTATATGTAGTGTTAGTTATAAGGCATTTGAAAAACCAATGCTCAAGATCATATGTATCAGGCTTGATTGGAAATAAAGCATCCTAAAATGCCGATGTTTGTTTGTTTAAAAAGACGCTCACTCGCAACGCTGGTTGGCAGACAAGTAAGATACGACCTTGCTAATTTAGAAAAATCAGGATAAACATCCGCTTGCATCTTTCACCATTTCAGAGGGTCTTCGTTAGTGGATATCCGTTTGTCTTTGATGTCCTTGTCAATGCTTGCTGCTAATATCTGTTGGCGTAGCTGGTTGTCTTCATCGTCACTGCTTGAAGGAAGAATAGCATTCATGTCTTCGGTGACAGATGTGCTGGTAGATGGGATTTGAAAATTACATGATGAAGTTTGTGTTTGACCTGTATTAGTCACACCTGAGTTTTTGAATTTCCTCACATTTTCGAGTGACGCTGTCTTTGACACTGTTTGTGAGAGCCAGTGAACTGAAAAATTTTGCTATATACCTCTAGTCTAGAAGCGTAGATGACATACAAGTCATTTTTTTTCTGCAAATTCAAATCTTTTGTTTATTTCCGTGAGCAACGTATTTTTCATAATTTCAATTTTGTTACTGCCTATAGCTGATGATGTTAATATTTTCCTCAATGTAGTGATGAGTGGTATGACATCAGCAATTGAAGCGGACTTCTTGCAGATTTTCTTCGTGATGTCTTCACTGGGTTAGAGGAAAGTTATCAAACTAGTCAGAACATTATTGTCATAATTGGTCAATGCATTGATTTTCTCGTTGGAACTAACATGCAAACAGAGAGTTCATTAAGGTATTTTATCCTTATCATCATTTTCAGAGTTCCATTCCAACGAGTTAGAACATCGTGCATTACTCAGAGTTGTAACGCATTTATTCTGACCTATTTATTTCAGTTTTTCTTGAGCTATGGTTGAATGATCAAAGTGAGTTGCAATTGATCTACATTTTGAAATGACTTCAGTGACTGAATTTTCAGATGTTAAGCCATTTTTAACGGTAAGGTGCAGTTGATGACTGGTGTAGTTTGTGTTATTTACGCCGGAAAGAAAGAGATATTTTTTCACGTTGGCACAGCGTCTCTCATCACGCAGTGAATATCATCTGATAAGATGGTCCATTTATCCAAGAGTGAGTTAAATACTAACAACATCCGGGTACAGCTGTAACGTGCTTCCTGCTCTAAAAGCAGCAGTCGATGGAGGACGGAAGACACTGCCTGAATATTAGCAAAATTTTCGCACGTCTACATGCAAATGCAATTGCGGATGCGAGTTTTGGAAAACTTGCGAATATTCGCGAATGCGAATGCAAATATTCGGTCCACTTCTATTACAGGCGTTACGACCGTTCGAACAGAGAGCACCAGGGACTACAGGAATAACCACTCTGTAACTTAAAAACCTACCAAAAGCATGATACATTTTTTGATATACCTCTTCAACATGCCTATATCTGCAAGCTACTTCCCCGACAGCTTAAAACACGCCACAATGATTTTCCTGCCAAATCAAACTCATCCTCAATACCAGCGCAGAATTATAGGCCAATCTCCCTTCTAGATATAAAGATAAATATGTAAAGATAAAATTTTGAATATCAGGTTGATCAATTCCCTTATAATTCACAATCATTTAAGTAGCAGACAACATGGATTCAAATGCAACAGAGGAACTCATACTGCCTTAGCAACCGTGCATGAAACAATCTCCATCAAATTAGCACAAAAGTTCACGATAGACATTCGTTTAAGAGATGTTGAAAAGCATTCGACAAGGTCTGGCACTCTGGCCTGATCATATTATCACAAACAGATCTCCACCCTCTATTCGTCCGTACTTCTAGCAAGTACTTGAGCAACAAAACAGCTTCAATAAGAATAGTAAACTACATAGGACCCCAATTTTCATTTTGCACTGGCGTACCCCAGGGAGCATGTTTGCCCCTTCACTACCCCCTCCACTACCAAACACAGATTATATGTGTTTCGCTGATGAAATCACCCAGATGACAGCAGAAAAATATTCGCCAAAATATATAACAGCTAAAAATAAAAAAGCAATAGAACAGATCAACTCGTTCGAAAAAAAATGGAAATTACTAACCAAAAGCAGTAAATTCGTCCCAATCCCAATCAGTAGGAGGAAAAAATTTGATGTAACGATCAACAACCAAAGGCGACCAAAAGTCTCACGGCGACCAAATGGTGACGTTTCGTCATAATCATCTGCAGTCAGCGGTACTACTCGGTCTATCTAGAGCCGCGAAACCGTCAGATTTTAGCTTTAGTTTGGGACCAGTTTGGTCAAACTAAGGTTGAAGCCTGATTGTTTTGTAGCCCTGGACAGACCGACTAGTGCCGCTGACTGTAGATGCTTTTGATGAAACGTTACCAGTTGGTCTCCGTGTGACGACGGCCTTTGACAAGCAATGGCCTCTAAAAATCTTGACAAATTCCCTGTTTCACTCATCAGTCCACAAAAACGAAATTGAAACTCTACATGGCCTACGTAAGATCAGCACATATCTATCCGGTTATACCCTTACACACAGCATCAGCATCAGCAATACTCAAACTGCAAAAGGTTCAAAACAGAGCCCTCAGATTCATCACAAGCAACCCATCTTACAGATGCAATACTATCCGAATACATGCACAAGCAACTTAATGTCCCGCCCATCAAGATACTGCTGCATGAGCATGCAAACAAGATCTGGAGCAATATGCAACAATTTGACCCCGATCCGTGCACTAACTTAATTTTTCCGCCGGAGCTCATCCCAAAACAACATTCCAGATTTGCGTCCTCACAGACTCGGTGCAATAAGGGTGTGCTTTGTTCTCGCTCCGAAACAAAGTGCCACTATTGGTTAGAAAGAATGAACCCCTAACCTAAATGGGTACCCACTCTCGTCATGAGGATTCAAATGTGATTTAAACCTCTCAATTTATTCATCAAAACAATGAAAATAAAAGTATAATATTCCCTCTAATAAGAGTGTGAAAGTTAAAGCATTCAACCCTCATCTAACAAGGAACCGAGTGCTCCCAATTTTCAAGATTGTGCCCAAGAAGCGAGGCAGCAGCAACAACAACAGCAGTGAGTTTCAGTCGAAGTTTGGTGAATATCCCGATGTGTCTAGCTTAACGAAAGATGGCAAGGAAGTGGTTTCTGTCCTAATAAAATACTTCGACTCAAAAATGACAAATTTTTAATTGTGAAATGGAAAAAATGTAAAGCGAAATAAGCAACATTAAAACACTATTTGAAACCTTAGCGGGAAAAGAAGCAGAACACAATGAAATTCTAACAGAACAGAATGAAAAGATAAGTAGCTTAGCCTCCCGTCTTGACCGCTTGGAGAAAAATGATCAGGGCCGGGATATAGAAGACAGAAAATGCACTCTCGTCATTTCTGGGAGGGAACTACCGCAATCACACACGAACGAAAGCTGCAAAGAAACAGTCTGCCAGCTCCAGAAAGACAATATCAACATCGACCTCAGCGACACTGACATCACGTCAGCTAACAGAATGGGGAAAAACCATTAACTGGGAACGAAGATCGACGAAACATTGCATTTGAACTAAAACATTATAACAAGAAACGTGAAATTCTCACCGCCTGCCGAGAAAAGAAAACAGTGTTCTTCATCAATGAATATCTCATACCTTCACGAGCTAAGACCATGTACACCTTGCGAGTAGCCAGAAGGAAATTTCCAGAGAAAATTTGAATCCCGAGAACTCAGGACGGAAACATCTTTGTATCTAACCCCGGAGACCCGGATTGAAGACCCCGTCAGATCAACACGCCAGAACAACTCGACCAATACCTGATGACAACTGAACATGTCGTCGAAACAGGTCATGGGTGACTAGGCTTTATTGGGTGATCACTTCAATTAGATATCATGTCAGTTTCACCTCAATTAGATATCAGTTTCACCTCAATCTTAGCAAATGTATAACAGATGTGTGTAAACATTTATGACAGCTGTTTGTGAACTTTGTAACAACGACATCAGCAGTTTTTACCTACCAATGTTATCATAGAACTTAAATTTCCACCTTGTTCGCTTTCCTACTTTAATTGTATAAAATTTTTTTACCGCTAAAGTTATTATTACTTGTAAACCATGTTAGCTGATTGTGTCATTATCGTCAAAATTTTTAAAAACTTATTACCTGTTGTATGTAAACTTTGTGACAACGCCCTCAGCAATTTGTACGCACCAATGTTGTGATATTGAACTCCAATATTTTTCGCTC
>JACJUY010005119.1:43046-57086 GCA_014220935.1 Platorchestia sp. MABIK
GATCATTTTCCAGTTTTTCTTATTAAGAAAAATGTTTATATTGCTTGCACCGAACCACGGGCTGAAACTTACTCATATCGTAAATTAAACGCATCAAATTTAGAAGAAATGCGCATCGTTCTGGAAGAATCAATGCCAACATTGCACATCCCTCATCCCTAAAGTACTTAAAATTATTGCAGATATTGTAGCCCTGCTGATATCCAATATTATTAACCAGTCTCTCTTCCTAGGCACTTTCCCGAACTCCCTCAAAGTTGCTAGAGTAACCCCTATCTTTAAAAATGGTGAAAAAGCCTGTGTAAACAATTATCGACCTATCTCCGTGATACCAATTATTAGCAAGGTATTCGAGAAAATTGTGTATAAAAAGTGTACTCATATTTTGAACAAAAATAATTTCTCTATGATAAACAATACGGCTTTCGTTGTAAAAAATCAACAACACAGGCAATATTAAATCATTTACAATTCCTTTATTCTACTATAGATGAAATAAAGCCTGTCTTCTCTGTATTTCTTGACTTTCGAAAAGCATTCGATTGTGTGGACCATAACATATTACTCTCGGAACTACATTGTTATGGCATTCGAGGAGTTGCCCATGATTGGTTCAGATCATACCTAACAAATCGAAAGCAAAACGTTGTCATTGACGACGCAAAATCGGACCCACTAACAATTAGCATTGGAGTTCCACAAGGATCTGTTCTTGGGCCTCTCCCATTTCTGATTTTTATCAATGATATTATTAAATCTACATAATTTTTAAATTCATACTTTTTGCCGATGACAGTATACGCTTTCTGCGGTCCTTCCGGACCAAAATCCCACTATGTTTGCGGAGAGTATAAATAATGAACTCCATAAGGTTTCATTGTGGCTTAAAGCTAATAAAATAAACCTTAATATCGATAAAACAAAATATATTACATTCTCATACAAGAAAAATGTATCTCTCCCACGCAGTAAAATTGGCGAAGGTGAAATCGAAGAAACCAACTCATGTAAATTTCTGGGCATCATAATAGATAAACATCTGACGTTCAAAGAGCACATCGCTCATATTAGTTCTAAATTATCAAAATCCATCGGAATCCTGAATAAAGTAAAAAATTTCCTGCCTGAATCAGCTTTACAAATGCTCTACCGAAAGCTCATTTCACCATACTTGCAATACGGAATAGAAGCATGGCACGGAACTGATAAAAATTAAACAAAGAAAATTTTTACTCTGCAAAAAAGAGCCATCAGAGTGGTAAAGAACCTAGAATACAATGCTCACACATATGATTCATTCAAAAATTTACAAATACTTAAACTTTCGGATCTATACAAATCTCCATTTGTAATTTCATTTACAAACATTAAAAAATGAAGGCGACAATAGCCTAAAACAATTATTAACTGCGCAAACTGGTCATCACGACCATTTAACCCGAAATAGAAGTAAATTCATGCTTCCTTATTATTCTAAAGCCCGGTCGCAACACAGTATCCACTTTGTTGGAACTAAAACTTGGAACTCAATACCTGAGGAGATATGTGAAAGTAATTCTTACGAGGTATTCAAAAGAAATCTTGAGTCTCACATCCTATCAGAATACTAGTCATGTAAGCTCACCAAGTCAAATCTTGCCTCCTACATGTCTGTTCCTGATGATGTAATTTGCCACCGGTAATATCGCCGATTTTCAGTCTGCTCTTAAATCGTTTATCAAATATACTGTTGAATATAGTCCATATGACCTATATTGTAAAATGAAGCATCAAATATCGAATTAGTTATCTCATTGATCAGTCAATTGCGAAACTAGGTTAAGTGAATTAGGTTAAACTTTATTGTACACCTTAGAATAATGTGATGGTTGGATGCCCTAAAAGTCGCTGAACTTGTTCGGGCCCACAGGTAGATATACGCAAATTTTACCATTGTACTAGACTTAAGAAACATTCTACCTCTGTAACACCTGTGGTAAATAAATTGTTTAAATTGTTTTAAGCTCAAGATTACATCAGGGTTATAAAACAGTTCACTTGCTGGGACAGATTTTATAGCACTGAAATTTTTGTTTCTGTATTCAACTGCCATTGGATAATTTATAAGATAACTGAACATGACAAGGTGCCAAAATTTCTAACATTCTTCGATAGGTGAGTTTAGCTTACTGCTGAGCCTTCAGGCTGTATGTCAGGCTGCTTCATCCTTTCGATCACCTCAAAAGAATGTTGCAGCAGCTGTTCCAGGGTAGGTTTAGAAGAGTTCGTGACATTTACGAACGAAGTTTTGACGCTCTCAGGCAGACCTTGCCAAAGGAAATATTGACAGAAAATTTTGGCATCAACATCTAGTCTCTCTACCTGATCTACAAGAGAACGAGCTTATGCCGTGTGTCTATAGGACCTGACTCCGTGCGGGAAACCCGGATTCGAGTCTCGGCGCTGGTGGCGATTTTCTCTGTTGGGTATAGGAGAAACAATTGTAAGCACAATACCCCACTCTACCCAGGTGTCTGAAATGGGTACCGGTCTTTGACAGGGGGAAAGCGTCATGGCGTCCTGGTGTTAGTTATAAGGCATTCGAAAAACCAATGTAAATGGTGATATGTATCATGCTTCAATTGGAAATAAAGCATCCGTAGATGCCGATGTTTGTCTTCTGCAGCCCACTTGTGTACATTACCGACGTCAGCTTGCAGGGCAGAAATTTGTCTGAATACTGAATTTTGTTGCTTAATTTTACTGGCAAAGACCTCGCTCAATAGCTGCATAGCATCATCGTACACAGTAGAAGTTTTGATGATGGAATCAATGATCTGCTTAGCAGGACCGGCTACCCTTTGTTTGAGATAGAAGTTCTTCTCAAATTGCGTCAGATTAAATTTAGCAAGGATGGCTTCAACTGAAGACCTAAATTTCTCAAACAGCTCGGGCTGGCCATCAAATTTCGGCAGCTCTATCTCAGGTAATTTCAGTTTGGTTAACTGAGATACATTGTCCCTATGCTCATTTAGAGTTCGACTCGCCAGCGTTGACTTAACCACGCTAAGCTTGCACTTCATCCGGGACAGAGAGACAAAGTTTATCTGAATAAGCCTCACTGAGCTCGATTTGATCAGAATGCTCATCGGATGCCCAACTATCGTTGGCTAGCATCAATTCTTCCATGGAAGTATCAAGTTCCAATAGTGAAACTTTTAAGGACTCCAATTTATCAACATAGAATGAAATACCAGCCTCGTCAGACGGAGGATTGAGCTCCACATAGTTAACAGCTTTAGTTAAAGGTTGCCTCTTTGCACTTCTTTGTTTCACCTTCACTTTTAGTTTAAGATCTTCACTTTTGCTAAGCTGGGACTCTAGTTTAGATTGGAGTTCCGAAGAACGATCCATAATATCAACCGAAGCCATGACGGAAATTCAGAATAGAAATAATCAAGTCTCAGTGCAAGATACAATCTGCTAAGAGGGAAAATGTTTATGCAATTGAGACGAATCAAAGACTGACCACCCGCACACACAAAACCGTTCTCACGAGCCGAAGAGAAGCAACGCGCTGCAGACCAGGGCAGTGAGGCAGGTGTCTAGGACTAGAATCCGGTTCGAAGGACCATAGTAAATAAAATGGGATCGCAAGTACTAAGGGTTAAGAAAAGACAGTTTCAGTATAGATATTGCTTTCAGCAAGCAAGTTAGCATTAATTATAAATTTGAGCTGGAACTTGAGCTTGGCGGGAAATGGGACGAGTTGGGGGCACGCTACGCTAGCAGCCACCTCACTGTCCAGGCCAGCCGCTCGCAGCTCCTTCCTCGAGTCTCGAAGCTGAAAACAAAGAATGATAATTAATATACAGGCACCTGATCCTTATTTTACTGTGAAGAGAATTAAAGTAAATAATTTAAGTTTGTTTGAAGAGCCACCATCAAACATGCGACCCATCAATATATTAGTCAGGGAATGAAAAATAATGGTTCGAGTCCTAGAGAAATCTCCATAATATAAAGGTTCGGAAACCTTAGGATTTTGGCAAGACCGGCAAGCTTCCTCACCTCAAGGCAGAACAACTCGAAGAGTAGATCCCCTGGTAGTGGATTTACGTCCGCCTGTCCCCAGTCCGGCAAGTATGGAGCAGCGTTGAAGACGAGTGCCTCCAGCAGGTAAGTGTGGAGCAGCGTTGAAGATGAGTGCCTCCAGCAGGTAAGTGTGGAGCAGCGTTGAAGACGAGCGCCTCCAGCAAGTAAGTAATTACCTATGGTGCTCACGGTAATTTTTACCCTGTCTGGTAAAGTAAATATCGTTTACATGCTCAGTTGACGCCGATGGAAGTACAGGGTTGGAGGTCTGCGAAAAGTCTGGCGATTGGTGCTCACGCACGCTACAGTACACTTTCCATCTACCATCAGACGACAAGAAGATCGGAAACTGCCGTACCAAGAAATCGTTTCCTTTATCCTGCTCTTTATATCATGAATATAAAGGGACTAAACTTTAATGTTCTTAAATCTAGCGCACATCTAGCTTAAATCTAAAAGGCGCGCTGGCAGAATAAACCAAACGAGCCAAAACGACGAACTAAGGCTAGAAATTCGTACACGAGGAAGATTCGAGCGATGATGAACGTGAAGAAACCAATGAACATGCAATCATTATTAGAAATGATGAATTGGCTTATGAAGATAACACCAAACAAAAATTCAGCCTATTGAAACATGTTCGATGTCCATCACATACCCTCATGATAACAGCCCTGCGTCAGAGATAATTGTTACACGTTCTGATAAAGGCCGAAGTGTTGTTCTCATTAATCGAGATAAATAAATGCATAGTTTGAAAAATATTATTTCAGATGAAACTAAATTTAGAGCGATTTCTCAACCAACACTGAAATTCACAACCAGTGTTGAAGATAAGATCAATAATTTTTACGTAAACTGAAAAATTCAGGCTCAATTTCCGATGATGTGTGGAAAACCTTATTTGTTTTCGGAAGCGCTCCTGATGCTTTATTTGGCTTGCTTAAAATCCACAGACGTAATTTCGTGGTAAATTTTCCGTTCAGGCCTATTTTTGCAGCCTCCCGTACTCCTAGCTTCAATCTGGCCAAATTTTTAGTTGCTATTCTGACTCCCTTTACTTTTAATGATTATACAGTAGAAAATTCAAAATCTTTTGCAAGCGATGTGGATTCAATAGACAACATTTATAATCTCTTTATGGCTTCCTTTGACGTCGAGAATTTATTTACTAACATTCCGCTACACGAGACCATATAGGGATTTGTTTAGATTACTTGTTTTTTCAGACTCTGTCATTGGCTTAACCAAATATTTGTTGAAAACTTAGTTGCAACTCTCTGTTCTAAATTCCTTCTTTATTTTGATGATAATTTCATCAGCAATTAGACGGGCTAGGAATGGGTCTCCCGTTTGGACTCACCTTTGCTAATATGTACATGGCTTCTCACAAAAAAAGATGGTTGGAAATGTGCCCGGTTGAATATAAGCCTGAATTTTATAAACGTTACATTGATGACACATTCCTTTTATTTAGGGACAGTGCTCACTGTAGCCTTTTTTTCTCATACTTGAATTCTCGACATCCGAAAATTAAGTTTACCATGGAACTTGAAAAAGAAAACTGTCTCCCGTTTTTGGATTCAATGATTACTTGTCAAAATGACAAATTTCACAGCTCTGTCTTCGCAAGCTATTATTTACTGGGTTGGGTTTGAGTTTTTATAATTTTTGTAATATTTGTTTCAAATTGAATAGTATTGAAACTCTGTTATGTAGAGCGTATAGTGTATGTTCAAGTTTTCAGTCGTTTCATAGGGAAGTTGAATTTTTGAATAACTTTTTCCGTAATAATGGATGGACTTCTTCAATCAACAAGTTTTTAAATTTAAAAATTTTGTGACTGCCCATCAATGACAACTGTACGGAAAAAAGATCTCTATTTTTTTATACCCTTTTTGGTTACCAATCTGAACATTGGAAAAAGATTTGCTGACGCTTTTATCAAAACATTTTGTGCAAATAAATTATCGAAATTTTAGTGAACGCATACAAAATCAATTCTTTCTTCAATTACAAAGATAAGTTTCCGAAGGTTTTGATCTCTTCAGTCATCTGCAAGTATTGTTGCGCACTGTGTGCGTCTCAGTACGTTGGGTCCTCAAAAAGGGCCTTGCGTATTCATGTAGCAGAGCATGCCGGACGAAGATTCCAAACAAATAGGCCTCTTGCTTCTCCCTCTCAATCCTCTGCTCGTGCACATGTAGAAAAGTGCGACTTACCTGTTCCTTTAGACGATTTCTAGATAATTGCAACCTCTTTTAGTCAAACACATCTTCGAATTTTAGAGTCTCTTTTTATCATGAAAGACAAACCGGTTTTAAATGATGATCAATCCTCAGATGCTGAAGAACATTATGGTCGAAACGTTCATCTTTCGTGTATATTTTTAGTTCTGACATAATAAACTCGTTAAGAAATGATGCCTACTTCAAAAGTGGCTATCAATGCAATTTTATTTATAGGTAGACTTTGCAAACGGCAAAACATTGACGTAAATCAATACAATTCCCATTTACGGTTATATTTTATCAATTGCGTTAAATCATTCATATTTCATTGAAAAAATTGTCAAATTTCATTTGATGCAATCGATCATGTTAATTTTTTCATACAATGTCTGACGACATTGAGTAAATTGAAAAATAATTTTTGATCGGTAACTAAAATATTTAAAAATCATGTTTTCAACGTTACTCCCACACATGATGCTGAATGCTAGGTAGCGTAACTTTCACGACAGAGCGCAATGTACATAGAATATATTAACATGTTCGAAGCAGTTATTTCGGTACTTACGAATTTTCAATAAAAAAGAGAGAACCAGGAAAATGGTATAAAACAATTTTCATAAAAATGTATTCTCGAGGCAGTATAAGACTCGTAAAAAATGGACGTTTCGAGCCTTCGCTCATCATCAGTAATACAAATTCGATCAAAAAGTCATCTGTAAAATACAAAAAGAAAACAACTTAAAAATAAAAACAAAAAATGTATGACATTACTTATTGACTAGGGATAAAGGAAATGAGCTAAGATGATTATTTAAAACGGGTTTCGTTAAAAAAAAAACGGGTTTCGTTTTTTGGGTTCAAGGACAGACTTCCTACTGAGATGCAGGCATCCCTAATCTACAAATATAGTAGTGCACTTTGTGCATCTGAGTATGTGGGCATGACTACCCGTACTCTGGGATGTAGGATTGCTGAGCATCAAGGTAGGAGTCACCGGACGGGAAACATTTTGGCAAGCCCATCCAACTCAGCCATCCGACATCATGCTTTTGAATGCGACACAGCAGTGAACAAAAATAGTTTCAAAGTCATAGCCAGGGCAAAGTTGTGCTCGGAATTGCGGATTTTAGAGTCTCTGTTCATTTTTAAAACGAAACCCGTTTTAAATAATCATCTTAGCTCATTTCCTTTATCCCTAGTCAATAAGTAATGTCATACATTTTTTGTTTTTGTTTTTAAGTTGTTTTCTTTTGGCATTTTACAGATGACTTTTTGATCGAATTTGTATTGCTGATGATGAGCGAAGGCTCGAAACGTCAATTTTTCACGAGTCTTTTACTGCCTCGAGAATACATTTTTGTGAAAAATGCTTTATACCATTTTCCTGGCTCTCTCTTTTTTATTGAAAATTCATATATTAACATGAAATAGAAAAATTGGGGACTAGTTGTACAGAAGTTTTCCTTACCCCCGAAAGGTTGCAGTATTGTACAAAGGCTTGCAATAGATTGAGAGTTTCATCATAGTCGCACAATATCATTAGTGTTCTCCTAAAGGAACTTTCAATGATAGTGTTGGGTATTTTGTACAAACTTGCTATAATGAGTATGAAAGCATAGGTTGGCAACATTTGAGGTGTTAACGAACAGTTGTGGCAAAAGTAGATCGTGACTGACCAGGCGTGCTCGAGTCCAGGCCCTCGAGTTGGATAGTCAAGTTGTTGGCACGAAAATGAGAACTGCATAGAAAGAAATGGGATAGTCTCCGCTAGCATGTCGCCAAATTTGCCCTCAAATTCCATCCTTATAGTTGCTTTAGACATCATAATTCTTTTGCATCGAGTTATAGGTCGTCCCGAGCCTGGTGCGCCTAAACGGGAGGTAGGTGATCGCAAGGCCGCGGCCAGACAAACAGCAGTGGGGCAGGGCAGAGCTGGCGCGGTGTTTTATGTTGGTATATATTCCTGTTAGGGTGGCCAGACAAGTAGCACAGGGCAGAGCAGCGCTGTCAGGAGCAGTCGCCAGAGGCGTTTTATCTTGGATGATAAAACACCGCGCGGGAGCTAGCAGCAGCAGCCAGTTGCAGCCCAGAGTTCGTATGGGATGGATGAAAATCTTCTGATCTCATCAGTTCAAGTAATTCCTGCGATCTGGGATGCATCTCATCTAAAATATTTCGATCGTGGCTATGTTAATGATCATTTATAACAGACACTATGGAAGTTATTGGCAAGTGAACTTGTACAGTTCTTTATACGTATATAGGTATTTTACACTTTATAAATT
Organism: Platorchestia sp. MABIK; assembly: GCA_014220935.1. Lineage (NCBI taxonomy): Eukaryota > Metazoa > Arthropoda > Malacostraca > Amphipoda > Talitridae > Platorchestia > Platorchestia sp. MABIK. Next base: position 51,640 of record JACJUY010005119.1, read on the forward strand.
GGAGAACTATAACTACATCACACAATTTCTTTGTAAATATCAACAATTAAAAGCGTACCGATACCGAATATTTCATATCGAGTTTTTTGTGTTTGGCGCACGGCACTAAAATTGACTTCAAATATTCCTTTTTTATGTATGAAATAGTGTTTTGGAGTAATAAACATTAATCATTTTTCTCCCAAGTAATTCTGAGGAAACACAGGTTAGATCATCTGTGAGAGTCAAATTTGGAGGGGAAGGATCTTTAACTTTTTCTGGACCAGCGCTAAGCGCTGGACTCGGCCTATCCAGAAATATTCAAGTTTGCGTTTTATCAGTATTACATTGGTCAAAATAACTTTGAAAGCATACAACTAAAAAAAATACTTGTTTCTCTAAAAAACGATTGTGATACAGATAACACTCGATTTGTCTCCTGGGATGGGACTAGATAAATAGAGATGGTGGAAAAATCGAGGTACAATGTTTGGATTAAAAGAAAAAGTGAACCTGTTCTTTAAGGGGAAACTTTATGCTGCACACGAATAATTATCCTTGCATTTTACAGTCAAGGAGTAAATAAAACAAAAATATTCAAACAAATAAATTGGGTAATGCTCTTGATTCTGTTTTTTTCTGGTTTTTACTATCATGGGTACATCAACTTTTTAACTTGAACTCATAGGGGTTGTCATATTTGCCCATATATCGAACCAACACACATTGAACAGAGTAACAGATGAAAGAACAGCCTTGGTTTACAAAATGTCTTTCTGATTTAATATAACAAAGAATGTTGCAGAGAACACAACGAACGCAAAGGGTGGATAAATCGAGATGGCGCGGACTAACGGAGGCAAACGAAGCTATATAAATCGAGAGAAGGACTAATCGAGATGTGGATAAAACGAGTTACCTGTATTCGAATTCTATGAACTATATTCTATGGGCAAGTTGCAATTAAAATGAAATTCAGTGCCGCACGCCAAACACGAAAGACCCTTTTATACGTTGATATTGTTCATTAATTTAATAATTCAAAATTCGGGTTGTCATATCCATAGATGTATACATTTATACGCTTGAACGAATATGTTCCTTGTTCTGTAATGTATCTACACATCCAGCACTGCAAAATAATTCAGATTCAAGTATTTATAAAGTTTCAAGTCATTCGTCAGTAAATCATTTACAAGATTATTCTATCAGCAATCATAACTTGCAGAGTATCATGCGATTAATTTCTTGTGGAATTTCCTAGAGCAATTATGAAACAGTATTGCAGCTATTTAAATGTGGGATACTTTAACCGGAGCACAGGAAATGACGAACAGAGGAACTCGAATTTTTTAATATCTGAAACTTTTTTAACACAACAAATAGTCTACACCAAACTCCCAATTAGGAGACCTCACAGAATTGAACGGTCTTCATGAGAGTCTTCATAGTGCCAGAAGATCCAACGAATTATTAAGGCGTATTTTCTTTTGTCGTGAAGTTAACAGTGAACTGGTAATAGAGTTCCGGTCTCTCACAGCCCAACACAAAACTGCAATTTAGTAAGGAGGAATCAATTGGTGATTTAATGAGGCACCACCGCGTCAGATCATGTTACACTCAAGATCTCACACAAGAAACTTTCATTAATGACGAGGTACGAACCTAGGTAATACCCAGAGTCCAAATAAAATAAAGTCGGAGATGAATCACACGCTGGAGAAGAAATTTAGGCCTGGTAGACCGAACAAAGTGGCATCTTAACACGTTCACTACGATAGCTATTTTAGCGGTCTTTCCTGAGCGACGGTTGCAATTGTCCACCACTGCATGTGTTTAGAACGCGCCACAGTCACGGCAGTAGGTGACGAGCTCAGTGTAACTCTAAGCAACATGTAGATGCAATAAAATGCGTGGGACAAATAGGGTACAAATCGTCACCCACATAAAAATGTATTGTTGACACACGCATTGGGCCAAATGTGTACCACGCCTCCGTGGTACATATGTCATCCAATACGTGTGTGCTGCTATGAGCAATGACTTCGTGACGTGTTGGTACATCGTAAGTACGCGTATCTTTGATACGTGCGCCCTTATATTCCAAATGTATACTCATTATTTTATTTTAGCATTGATATTACGATTCAAATTTACATTATACCTGGCTTCATTGGATCATAAATTAATAATAAATACGTTTATTTTCATTTTTCAGCAATGGACGCTGCAATCTTTAATGGAAATAAAAGCAGTGCAGTAGTTGAAAATGATTCTCACAGAAGTGAATACTTCTCTGATGAATACAGCACATATTCAGACGAATCATCGATAGGAGAAGCAAAGAACTTGTCGGTCAATAGAAGTTTTAAAAATGAAATGAACCATAAAGACACTGGAGTTTCTAATCATAGGAAGGCTGAATCTGCATTACTGCAATTGTTTCTAATCACTGGAAAAAAAAGAAATGTGCGTAGAGCCAAAAATAGAGTCGGAAAATTGGAAAAATTTGCCAATTGATAAATAGAACGTATCCTTCTCCGATAATGGGATTTTTGATTTATGCTTAGTATGAAGTTTTCCTTTGGCAGAATAGTTTTTTGGTTACAAATGGCTATTTTTATTGTGATTTTTGATTCATCCTTAGTATTAAAAGTTTCTCCTGAAACGGAGTGTAATTTCTTTCATTACAAATGGCTGTGTTTTCATTGTGATTTTCGTTATATGCTAACACCTTTTTTTCGTTAAGGGATCTAATTATAAAATTTTTACATTATTTCAGCCTTTCCCAAGCGCAAACGTGAAGATAATTACATTAGTTTAATAAAATACAAAGGTGTAACGTTGATTTTTAGAACTTACGAAAAAATGAGCAGTGGTACACATATGTACCAACACGTACATCAGTAATGCACCTGTTGGTACGTATATGTACCAACACGTAGTGAACGTATTAAAGGAGCATCCCATCCAGATCACGCTCGCCAAAGGATTTTTAGGGAGAACAAAAGGCCACAACAGAAAATAGAACCACTTCATGTTTCGCACCTATTCCAAATCTCATATCTCCACCGGCTCACCTTGAAATACTACCTAATCATTTCCGATTTCAAGAGGGCACCGCAGAGCCACGGGTAGTACGATAGTGAAAATAGTAAGAGAAGCCCAAACTCATAGTTTTGACGAGTTGCAAGGACCAAATAGCTTGACGAGTTGCAAGGACCAAATAGCTTGACGAGTTGTAAGGACCAAATAGCTTGACGAGTCACTAGGACCAAATGGTTTTAAAGAGTCACTACGAGCGAATAGTTGTGAAGAGTCACAAGGACCCTATAATTAGATTGGCGGAAAAGAGGTTGCAAACATGCAAGATACATAACTAAACAAAATGAACAGAAAACGCGATTGCAATCACAAATTAAAATAGTACAGAAAAGGCGATCACATACTCCCTGACAGGTGCTACGCACAAGAGGCCAGCCACCTCCTCACAGCGCGGTACAATTCAACATCGTCTGTCACACACAAGGCACCCGTTGGGCTAAGTGCTGCCACACGCCACTTTAGCAAGATTTCGCTTAATGAAAAATAGCGACTTTAAAAACCATTTTTTAAATTAAAATTTCGTACACATTGTATTTGGAAATATTGAAGGGACATAAAAAGTACTATTTGACAGTGTACGGATGTACTTGTAATGCTAACAACATAATGCATAGCACAGAAAAATATATAAATAAACATAATCAGATGAAATATTGCCAGTTTTACAGCTATTTAATAAGCAAAATTTGAGGTAACCACAGATAAAAAGTACCGCTCTTCGTGGCGCCAAGATTGCAACTGCAACGGACTCAGGACAAGCCACTGCTGTTTGTTTGGCCGCCTAACCTGCTAGCATCCGCTGGCAGCTACCAGAGGCTTGCAACTGCTCTGCCCTGCTCCACTGCAGTTTGTCTGGCCGCGGCTTTTAGACTCTCTAACTCCGGACCTGAGAGTGCCTGGTTCAATTCTCGATATGTCTGGTAAATTTTTACTGATTGTACTACATATAAATAAAAGGATGGTACTGCGAACCATTCAAAAAAGAGGAAAATCGCTCACACAACACACACATATATTGCTAACTACCACAACAATTGATTATACATAGACACAACAGACGACCCTCATCCAATATGATGTTTGTGATGGTGCCACATTCCACCGTCTTTGTTGATGTAGAAAATAGGTAAAGCTGTAGGATTCTACAGCAGTAGAGTGGTAGACGTTGCGCTATACAGCTGTAGGGTGGTGGTTGTAGAATTCTATAGCTGTAGAGTGGTGGCTGGGAAATTAACCAGCTGTAGGGCGGTGGATGTGGCGTTATACAGCTGTAGAGTGGTGTACTTGACGTTATACAGCTGTAGAGTGGTGTACTTGACGTTATACAGCTGTAGAGTGGTGCACGTGGCGTTATACAGCTGTAGAGTATTGGATGTGGAGTTATACAGCTGCAGAATCGTGGTTTCTTCATTAAGCACCAAGTAAATAAACCAAATTACATAAAATCACTGCTCAATAACTAATACTATACTATAAACGTCACAAGATATCAATGCCAATAAACCTCATTTGAAACGCGTAGCAAAATTTACAAAAACGAGTCGATCAAATTTATATTTTTCATAAAGCCGGAAGCTACCAGCAATCACAGCAATAAGCAAGTTAGCCAATAACCTAAAGTTGAAAGTCGTCTCAACGACATGAGTGCTTTCTGTTCAGTGCGCAACTGTTGCTAAATACCTTGATGATTTCCACCGTAGAGATACCGTTCTCTGCTGCCAAGGTATCATTTCTCACTGCGGAGGTATCTTACTCTACTACAAAGGTATCTTTTTCTAGAGCAAAGATATCGTTTCCTACAGTGGAGGTACCTTTCACCAGGTTTTAAACCAGGTTTTGCGGACACTAGATACCATGCTCAGCAATCTCATGCTTCTTCAAGCAGTGTTTGTATTCGGAGGAATATTCACAGAGATCGCACTTGTACCGCTTGGAGATGCCGTGTTTGTTGTACAGGTGCTCCATGAGCTTAGATTTTTCCGGGTAGCAGTTTAGGCATCGAGCGCACCAAAACGGCTTCCCTATGCCGTGTTTGCATAGCCTGTGCCGGCTAAGGTTGAACTTCTGGGCGCACGTATAGTCACACAGGCCACACTTGAACGGTTCCCCTACTTTGTGCATGGCCGTCAAGTGTCTCTTGTACCCGCCTTTAGCGAAGAAAGAGGCGTCGCAATATTGGCACTTGTAAGGCTTCTGCAAGTTGAACGGCATTTGCACATCATCTTCAGCGAGAAATTGGCTTCCTCTTTCGTGCTCCATCCTGTGGGCGAACACGAGATGATACTTAAGGTCTGCTTTCCTTGGACATCTGTAGTCACACAGCACACACTTGAAGGGCTTAACCTTTACGTGCTTGGCGAGCT
>JACJUY010005120.1:0-21195 GCA_014220935.1 Platorchestia sp. MABIK
AGTCCTCTCACTCCCTCACCCCTCCAGTCCGCACCCTCCCCTCACCAAGTCCTCTCACTCCCTCACCCCTCCAGTCCGCACCCTCCCCTCACCCTCGAGACACCCAGCATCGCTCCCGGCAGCAGTAGCCACCTCGTGAATTACGTCCCTTGTTTTTGTCAAAGTGCGTCAGCGTTTTTTGCTGCTGCCGCAACCGGTGGAGTTTGTTCTCTACGGCACATTTGTGGGCGAGTTGAAATTCAGTTTTTTTTTAATTGCTCATGTAATAGAAAATTAGCGCGGGAATTAAAGATATAGTATACAGAAAATTCAGGTTATCTACAGTGTAAGCTGAATTATATTTTCTTGCTCGTAATTAGCTCAGGATTTGGGCCGTTTCAACTCGAATAATTATTTTTCGCACATTGACTTTAAAGAGGAAAACGGAAAAGGAGAACAGACGAAGTGTGTGTTGCTGCGAGGTTTTTTTTAAAACTATTCCATAGTATTTTCTTCGGCAACATTTTCAGAGCTTCCTCGAGTGCCCACACGTGAAGTGAAGCACAACTCGAAACATACTTCCTTAACTTGCTGTATAAGATGACATTCTCCAATTCTTTCTCTCGTTACAAAAATGTTCTATGAGCAAAATCTCTTAGACTTCACAGAATTTTCTTCTAGTATATTTGACTTCTATACATTTTTTTTGATATGAGACAAAAAACAATGGAACTGTAGCTTCTCTCCAAAGTTCTGGCGTTCCACAATATCAGCCTTGACAAGTGTCTGTCCAAACCGCAACTCCACGCATGCAAACGAATTTTTTATTTAGATTCTCTCAGAGAGACAAAAACTTCGCATGCAAACATTCAATATTTTTTACAACTTTCTTGAATTCTTAAGTAAAAAATATGACGGAACAGAGGAATGAGGAACCTCAGAAGTTGATGTGTCCTCACCGTGAGTCAGTATGTACATACTACCTTACCTGAAAATACACTTGTGTATTTATTTATGTATTTGTTTGGTGTCCGCTTCTTCCGTCTTTCTGTGACACTCATAAGGATGCTTAAATGACTGTATCTGTGATACGAGTTTCACCAGTGCACAAATACAAAAATTTTTTAATTGTGGGTACTGTTAGGATGGATATATTTGTTTTTCATCTGCATCTGGTAAATACAAATCCCGACATTTTGGACGGGCCGTGTACACTAGTTATTTGATGATCGCTAAGCCAAGCTACATACGATCGTTGACACAGAGTATGGTATGTGTTACGTGGTTATCCGACTATCTTACTTTTGAATTTAACCAGCACAGCTCTTGAATGCTTAATTGAACAGCTTGGGAATATTTGAATTGTTGCTTATAAATGCCACGTTGACTTCTGCTCGTTGACTGTTGCTTCGACTGACTCTTTATGCAAGGTACAATCAACTGTCCGAGCTGATACAATAGATCATGCTGAAGAGAAGCTTTACGTCTTTATTTTCATCCAAACACCGTCCGACATCGAACCTAGCGTAGGTAAAGCCTAAAATTTCATTGGCATGATCACAAAATATATCTTCTTGTTTTGGAAAACTTGTTTAGTTTCGAAATCAGTACCGCAATACATACAACTGGACAAAACCGTTCGTTTCAGGAAACGCTTCCTGGTAGATCGAAAGACGTTCAACGCCAAAACTGAACAGCTCTCATTATGAAGGAGAGGCCTTGCTTATTTTAGGGAGAGGAGGGACGCTGTGGACAGGCCACTTCCGGGGACTACAAAAGCGCTGCTCGACTGGGACACGCAAGTTTCGGAGGCTTGGTGCTACGAGCATTTTTGACGCTAATGGCTGCTTCCACTGCCATCGCTAGCGATGAATTTTCTGCATGCAACGAAATTTACTTCCTTCTTGTGAAGCAACAGCGCCATTGTCTGGGGGCAAGCCCGCTGATATATGACATCCCGGCAAGCAACTTCGCGCTGACTCTCAACGTGGGCAAGACTGCGCAGGCCCACCATTGGGTTAAGACTGCGCAGGCCTACCGTTGGGTCAAGACTGCGCAGGCCCACCGTTGGATCAAGACTGCGCAGGCCCACCGTTGGATCAAGACTGCGCAGGCCCACCGTTGGGTCAAGACTGCGCAGGCCCACCGTTGGGTCAAGACTGCGCAGGCCCACCGTTGGGTCAAGACTGCGCAGGCCCACCGTTGGATCAAGACTGCGCAGGCCCACCGTTGGATCAAGACTGCGCAGGCCCACCATTGGGGCAAGACTGCGCAGGCCCACCGTTGGATCAAGACTGCGCAGGCCCACCGTTGGATCAAGACTACGCAGGCCCACCGTTGGATCAAGACTACGCAGGCCCACCGTTGGGTCAAGACTGCGCAGGCCCACCATTGGGGCAAGACTGCGCAGGCCCAGAGAGCCATCACAAAGCAGAGCAAGGAACTGACGTGTGGAGGCACAAGCAAGCCCAGAATTGTAACCAGTTTTTTGATGAGCGCTCCAAAGGCAGCGCCTGGAAGTCACGTTTTCCTTGACCTCATAACAAAGCAGCGTGTGGAGTCACATGTGCTTGTCAGCACTTCACTTCATCCAGCGCCCCAGACTCGAGCTGAGCAGCTGAGAAGCAGAGCCCGAGGCGATGAGACAGAGGCAGCTCCTTCGAATGAATTATTGTCGCACGTACAAACTCGATGGGGGGCAAAAAATAGGTCTATCTGAGCGTTCAGGAGGCTGAGTGTTGTGTTCTCTGCATGTGTCCAGCTCCTTAAAACTGAATCAGATACGCGAAGTGATCCTTGAAGCGAGTTGCTCCATCTCCGTCACTGACGCAGCGTGGAATTTTTACGCATAACTGACGTGCCTTCATTTAGAGCTTCGAGAGGGCTTATCAAGATGTCTCGATGGTCTGAGCTGTAAAATATTAGGAAATCTGGGTTCCTTTACGTTTAAATAAGAATTTATTTAACGCGATCCGCTACTCAATAAAAGCCAGATATGGAAATTAGGCCTCAAACTCACGCTGAGAGTGCTGAAGTATTTAAATTTGCGAGTAAATCCCCGCTTGATAAGTGCACAGCGGGGAAATAGAGGAATCCTTGATGATTTCGTCACTATGCTCCAGTCAAGGACGCGAGAAACATAAAAACCTTTCCCTCCAGCATCAGGGTTGATGCACCTGAGCATGAGTGATAACATTGAGGTTCGTACACCAAGTAACGGAAATCTCGCTCTTCATTCAAGAGGAGCAGAAAAAAATGTTCTCAGCTCAAGAAGTGTGGACTGCGACCACTGCAGCAAAGCCAATAAAGAATTACGGTGAGAGAATATAATAAGACGAGTTTAACGCACTTCTAATGCCAAATAAAATCAACGTTTTATTATTACACTCGCGGACATTTAGCCGTATAGCCGTCACTTTTTTCTTTCAAAGAAACTGAACTTTCTTTGCCACGAATAAGATTTGGGAGATTATGAACGTAGAGCAGTTTGTAACCTTTGCAGTATGTACACATAAAAAAAAACTGAGTTCAGTAACTAAAAAGTTGGTTTTTATCTTAGTTCAAAAATCTATGGACAAGAATTTTGAAAAGATTAGATTGTTAATTTGTTTGAGCCTCTTTAACCACAACGGTGTTCCAAAGAAAAAAAGGATGAAGGCATCATTTGTTGTGGCGTTAAAGGGAATGCAGAATCCATGCACAAGATCTGTTCCCAAACAAAATTCCATGAACATAGAAACAATAAGTTAGAAAGGAAGTTTATGAAACAAAAAAAGTTGAAGACGAAAGTAATAGGTGCTGAAAAACAGGCCAGCACTGAACCGAAAAAGAGAGTTCTCAACAAAACACAAAACCCATTCATTCTATTTCAAGAATATAAAAGTTTACATGAGTCTTAGCTGGAGACAGCGCATTTTGCCCCAGGAAGAGTAATTCCCATAAATACAATAGTTGTATCCCTCTGAGGGGACATTCATGCCAAGATTTATAAAAAAAGAACATTTTGAATTCACAGACCAAGTGAAAAAAATCAGCGCTGTAGGTAGATGGATCCCCGAGCGTGACCTTGGTTGACCATTTCAAGATTGTAGTGCAGTTGTGCCCAGAAGGGATCTATTTGATCATCCAAGATTAACCGTTCATTCTAATATTTACAGAATGTTCAGGGCGATTGTTACTAGATGCGTAACAAATGCCCATTTAGTAGTTATTTTTAGGCATTATCTCGTGAAATTAAAAATTCTTCCCCACCGTAAAGTTAAATATCAACATAGCAAATCCTTTGACGGCAATGTGTTGCACTAGATATCAAAGCATTTATCATTCATCATATTAAGAAAGTAGCTATTTGATGAGTGGAAAAAACAGAATTTGTCAGCTAGACTTTTTTTGGGGAACGAAAATAGCGTTGCGCTCCTACACATCCCAGCAGCTGCAGAGGGCAGCGTGGGGAGAAGTTCGCAGCGTCAGTGCACACCGAATCTGACCTGAATGGGATTAGATTAGATTTGATCATAAGTTAGTTTCAATCTCTTTTACTTCAACAAAGATGTTCAAACAGTGCAGAGGAGGTAAGGCAAGAGTATACCATTGTAAAATTGACCTACTCCGCAGGAAATAAGTTTGACTCTAATCAGTTCTCTAACAAAATACATGAGTTGAAAAAAAATTATAATTTAATGTGAATTTAATTAGGTAATTTAATTTTAAGAATAATTTCATTTTTATTTTTACTCAGTGTACACACAAGAAATAAGAACCGGGTACAGTTTTCTTCTGGTACAAAGACCGTGATTCCGTGAATTTCAAAAGTGCAGTTTTTAGGCATGCCAATTAATTTTTTCCCCTAATTTTTTTACACACTAAAAAAACGAAGTTGCTATTCAAAAATTGCCGCCTCGAATGCTTCATCGAAGCTTGAATGCTTCGATGAAGCAGAATATTGACCTTCCACTGGTGGTTGGTCACGCCAAACTTCCGCCGTCCTCGCAGGAAAGAAATACAAAAAACAAATAAGAAAATGAGACTTTTCTAATCATAAGAATAAACCGAGAACACGCTCCCTCTGTCGTAACAGCTGATGACTGCGGCGTCCGTATAGATAGCCCCAGTTTATTTCCCGTGAGGTGACGGTGTAGCACAGCAGCGGCAGACTGATATTTCATTGCGCAAAGGTCAGAAAAGCTGAAGGAATTACACACCATCCGGATGCATGTAGTTCTTAATTTAAAAACGTCAAACGCGCAGAAACCTAAGCAAAATTTAAGTAACGCGAATGGTAAAATACATTACAATGTACACCGCTAACACCCACAATGTTTTGAGTTTTTACTGCCAACGCCGTACGTTAATGCAAAGACTCAGCTCGGATCATGAAATGCTCGACCAGGTAAGCAGTAGTCATAGCTGTAGGAGTACCCAAATTTTGAGATGCCTCTCTAGCCATGAAAGAAGACATCGATGGCAGGGAGAGCAAAAAAGGTTCCCAGCTGTTCATGGTTGGCAGCAATTGCTTAGGTTGCGCAATGGCGGCGTTGAATCGTGCGAAGTGATCAAGATTAAATTTTTTATGAACAAAAAATGGAACAGTTAAAATTACTGATTAAAAAGTCATGCGATGCATTAATCACACATAGTTTCAATTACAACAGATCTCTCACATTGTTGAAGAGAATAAGGGTACAAAATATTTTAAGGCAAGGAAAAAAAATTTCTCAATCGCTCGCTCAATGATGTAGTAACATTGACCTAATCAGCTTGAAAATAATTATGATTATTTTTACTTGAAACAGAAAACTTGTGTAGAACAATATTAATACAGGTGTATTGGAAGGCTCATGCACGTTCATCTGCATTATTATTTTCCGTTTTAATACTCTTATTAGTAAACTGAATTAATTTTTCCCGACGGACAGTCCTCAGAATCTTACGAGAAATAAAAGATATTTCGTCCTACCTCCCTATGCTCTTGGACTAAATTCAACTTCTGTTTCGATCGTGTTAGCGGTACGACTCCAACATCGGGGACTTATAGCAGCGCTTCCTCTAAGTGCCCAATGCCTTAAAATGGAAGTAATATAATTCTAAACATCTATGCTATGAAAATCAAAGCATTATATTTGGACAAAATTAAGATAAAAGTTTCTAAAAATGAAGTCGCATAACTTCGACAGATGATGACAGGATATTTTATAAAACAAAAGATGTTAATCGCAAGGAGTTCAGCGAAGTTTTGATGTGGCCATCAAACAAGTCGTCGAAAACACACTCGGTTATGTGCTGCATTAATTAGGTCAGCAGCACGATATACTGACCTTACTGACGGCAGAGGAAGGAAAAGAGAAAACAGATTAATAATAAATTAATTAGTTTAAAACTCCCTGGCAACACCGAAGGCGACCTCACTAGAGCGGGGGGAAATATGGGACATTAAGCGTGGACCGTAAAAGAAAGGGAATCTATGAAATAAGGCGCATCAGGATGCCATACGCATAGAAATAACAAGTTATGAAAAAAGAGATTAAATTAGATAAGTTATCTTGAGCTTCCCTAACCACAAAAAAATTTTCCATAGAGAGGAAGGAAGAACGCACCACTTAGTTTGGAGTGTTTTGAGGGGAAATCTATGCACAAGGTGTATTCGAAACAGTAACAGTAAACAGTACTCATGGAAACAGTAACTTGGGAAGAAGTTTATGAAACAAGAAAAAGTTAAAGAAGAAAGTCAGAAGTGCTGAAAAATAGGACAGAAGCGAACCAAAAAAAGATGGCCCGAAACAAAATAAAAATCCTGTTCTATTTCAACGATTAGAAGGCCTACTTAACTCTCAGCTCGGGACCTCACAATTTCCCCTTAAGTGCTAATCCTCATAAATACAAAAACTCTAATTCCTTTACGGGTAATTCAATGTTTTTTCCATAGTTTTACAATGTAGAAAAGACTTGTTGCCAGTAAAGTATTAGTAGTCTTTTTACAATTTGAGTGTTTCTATTTTTAGAAAAGGAAAAAACGTCAACTTCAAAATAGTTGATTCATGATCAAGAGTAGATCAAGAGTTCATGCAGCTTATCTTGTCCCTTAATGCCACGACAAAGCGGGTCGGAGTTGTGACATTTCTCTTGAAAATAACCACCGCTCGTTCTTCCCACGCCACTCTGTAACAATTGATTCATCTTCCGCTCACATGCAGCTGTAGAAACGCGCTATAGTCTATAGCTTATTATGGACCCTTCAAGTTACGTGAAGTTTCTTGTGACCTTCACGTAGAGATAAAGAGTTACGTTAGATGCAATAATATCGTGCACCAGCTGAGGGTGTTTTCTGTTTCTGTAGTTGCCGATGGTGATCCCAGATGCAAATTGGATCTTCTGAACTGTCGAAACGCCAATTTTTTTGACAAGAGTTTGAACTTAATTATATTGAACTTACTTCTACTGCTGCTGAGAATCGTCGCTGCATGCCACTTTACATATATTACTGTATTATACTACGGGCTTGTTTTTAAAAAGATTATACTAAATATGCAAATGAACAGCAAAATTAAAAACAGCGTGATTTGATTCTCTGATATTGTGTAAGCCGCATTTTAATGAAACTGCATCATCGGACGCAAATTACAGTTTGAACATTTAGAGCGAAAATTAACGGATAAACCATTTCCTTGTATTGCAACATCAGATGCAGCTCGTAAATTGGAGAAGTATTTAAAAAATCGATGTTTATAGCATTAGCGCTTGAATTACAAATTGAGAATTTGAGAAAACGGGATAATGTCCGCTCTTAATTCACGACTTTCTGAAATCGATCTCTAATTTTTTAATGATATCTACAGGCAGCAATCCAAGCTCTTCCTTATCGCGAGCTTGCAGATGTGAGCGATTCGCTCCAGTGGTTTTGTTTGTAGGGAAGTCGTCATTCTGAGAGCGGCGCGGAGCGCTCAACACTAAAGGGGGCTCCAGGAATGACATACATGCATTCTGTCAATTAATATAAATAATTAATACTGTAATACCTCGTAGGGAATCTGAAAGATGCGCTGAAATTGCAGTTGGAGCGTAATGTTTTCCAAAGAAAGGTCTAGGATCGTTTTATGAATCGCTTTTGAAGGTTAATTATCATTTACAGAAGCCGGCACTGTACGGCAAGCGCGCGTGTTTTAAGATTTGTGGAAACGCTCAAAGGGGCGCAAGAAGCAACTTTAAAGTTAACACTTTAGACGTTCATATAAAAGGTGTATAAAGAGGCGGTGTTCAACGCGTTTAAAAAATTCATACTGCACTGTAACTCTCGTCCCAATCCCAATTGGACCCAGAAAGGTCAGTCAAAACGGCGAGTCGACAAACAAATTATAACTATGTCTTCTGAGCACATCGACTTAGCAAGTCAACGAATCAAGTTAGGAAACAGGTCCGGAACACAGTACAAAGACACCTCTAATCACATCGCATGCAGCGTGCCCTCCAAACACCTCCCTACTTGTCCACTTCCTGCACCAAATTTGCCACGAGACCCGATTCCCCTCTCTCTTCCTCCCTCACGTCCCGCTCTCTGCCGTACATTCACGCCTTCTTTTTGCTTCCTTCTCCCTCGAGCAGCAAACCTCGTCGTGTGACTCTCGTGCTCCCAACTTTATCTCTTTCCGCTCTGAGTTGCAACATTTCGAGTTACTAACGATTATGATGGCTGGCAGCAGTAATCTTATCACTGTAACAAATTTCTTGCGTTTCAACTTTGGAGACACACCTCCAACACGCGCTGTTCTAAACCCCACGACAGCTTATAAGGAAACTAAAGAGCTTCAGTAGTTCCATAAAAATGGTGGCTACTTCCCACGATATGTGAGGGCGTATACGAGGGTTCATCGCGAACTTAGTGTGTGTTGAACAAGATCATAATGATAAATGTGAGAAATGAGCTGCCAGTTGTCTTGCTTTACGGAAGCCATTAAACTTCTACAGCGAGCTTGAAAATTAACAAATGCAACTAGGATGTGGATTAGATTAGTTAGTTTTAACCTCTCTAACTGTAGGAAAGGTGTTCCGAAGAGATCAGGACGAAGTAGGCACTATTTAGTATGGAATTACGGGGAACTCATGGGTACGGCGAATCTATGTATACACCAATGGAGTTTTAACACAAGATCTACTGCACATAGAAACAACAAGTTAGGAAGCTAGTTTATGAAATAAAATGGAAGTTGAAAATGAAAGTAGTAAGTGCTGAAAAACAGGAATCAGTGACCCGAAAAAGACAGCCCGGAATAAAAAAAAAATTGAATTCTATTTAAACATAAAGAAAAACTACCTAACCTTCAGTTCGTGGCTCGCATCTTCTTCCTGGGAGCACTAAATCCCATAGATTCAATTGTAACATTCCTCTGATGGAACAGGGCTGAAGAATTGTTTTTCCGTCTCTTGGTGAGTTACTGAGCCCGCATTTTGAGACTGTAAAATTAAATGGGTTTTTCGATATTTCTGCTCCATCATTTAGTCTAATAATTTATTTCCACTTAGGGTTGTGACCGCAATTATTCAGACTAAGGTATCATTCAGTTCAGACTTGTAAATTAGCCATAACAGAATTCAGTTTCGATCCCGGGAAAGCTAATCCAGTAGCACAAAACTGAACGGATTCGGAACATGAAAACAGAGTGTCACAGCTTCAAGATACTTGAGAGATTGGAATTTCGTCACAAAAACGTAGCGTAGCTCACAAACGCCCTCAGATGAGGCCCCATATGAGGCCAAGGGGAGGCGTCCCTCAGGGGTTAAGCGCCACCACCGCTGGAGGTGAGACAGGTCAGGGCTGCAGCGCACCAGCGAGCGCGTGGCGAGACCGTATCTCTTGGGCGGGTGGGAGTGAGAGCTGCCTCTCCCTAGAAAGATGCTTTAGTTTCCATGCCTGAGACTTGGTCGACATGGAAGGGAAGAGCGGGTCCATGATACCAAGGACCTGGTTTCAAGACGCTGAATATTTGTTCTCAGAATCTCAATGATTTGGAAGTCATGAGCTGAGAAATTTAGCTGAGTTTTCATTCATTTGATTGAACTTTTGATGGTAGAAATACTACGCCTTTTTTCATGTAGAAGATTCGCAGAAAAAAGCTGTTGCCGTGAAAAGAACGTGCTGCTTTGACCAAACATAAAATGAAACCCCTAGAAGGAGATATTGCAAGAGCACTACGCTCATCAGGGCAATTGCTTGGTAATTTCTGAACACTTCCAATCAAGTCTGTGGCGATCAGTAGTTTCGAAGGCCACTGCACTGTCCCGTACGTTAAAGATGCAATTGAGATGGATGACTGGAATTGGTATGTGTCACACGGAGTCTACCTTATTTGTTCAGTAGAGTATCAGGGCACTCTGGCAGAGGGAAAATTTCAAATTTTCTAGTTTTGGCTATTTAGTGAATGAATTATTTGATGACAATAGAAGTGAGTAATCCATGCTTCTCTACGCTTGAACTTACGCTCTTGTTCGATTCCAATATTATTCGGGCAAATTGCTTCGAACTTGCAGATTTAAAACGATTTATTAAAAGAAAATGCTAAAAATTTCCTATTAGCTTTAGAATCAGGGGATTATTAACCGAGTCTACAACCCAAGTGTTTGGACCAAATCCCAAATAGCAAAAATTGCAAAGGTATTTATGAAAACATCGTATACCTTAGTTCCTTTAACGCGCGATGGGATGTAAGACAAAGTAAATTGTCAAAAGATGAGAGATAAGAAACCTGAATAAATGGCACAAGAACGCAGAGCGATAAAGTTTATGAACACAAGTTAGGCGTTGTAGGGCAGATTAACCTTTTACTTCGAAATATCACTCATGATCGCATTCGCCTCCACACAAAATTCAGTCTCAATTCGGGGATACATAATACGCTTAGAGACGACTATCCGAGTTCAAAAATTTCGTAAACATAGAAAGAAATCCTAAAAATAAATTACGTAGATACAGACATTTAAATAACTTGGAACTAAACCTATAAATTACATAGAGACCTGAATTAAAAAGTGCATTCTTAACGGGTGCTTAACCCCTTGCCCTGCAGGTACTGCGAGTGGCAGCGTCATTTGTCTCGCTTAAAGCACGCAATCAAAACAAAGAGAATGATGCTTAACGATGACGAAGGGTGTTTTTAATTGTTAGTTTGAAACATAATTGCTTCTATGCAATCTGAGCCCATGGCTGGTTCCCGTGATCCCTTACACGTCAGAGGACAAAGATCCGTTAACTCACGTATCTAACATTCTATACCTCTGTATTTTTGTGTGGTGCGCAGCTTAAACCTTTGAATGTTACTTTGTTAAAAGTAGTGCTTGTTTTATGACATTCATTCGAAAGAACCTCGACAATCTATGCGTTTTTGTCAAATACAGAGCCAAAGTTCCGTCATGTCGATGACGGCTTGCATTCAGAAAGCTCAAACGTTGAAAATTGTTCAATTAACTACGGTAGCAAACTGCCGACTTCTCATAAGATATGTGTAACTTCTCACAGTCTTCCGTCAAAAACCCAGGAAATTCCGATCAAATATTCAAAATTTATCTTTGAAAACATCCAAAGAATGTTTTGGGTGAAAGTCATGGCAAAAAAAATTGACGATTTGCTAGTTCCCAGCTGGACTCTATTAAATGCACAGTCATCTTAACACAAGCTTATGGACGCACAGAGAATTAGCTTGTGGCTACTTCTTTGAAATATAAATATGTAGAGAAAGAGCAACTCAACTACAACACATTAAAAGCGTACCTTTATTCCCTTTCTGTAGCAGGGCTCCAGTGCATTTCATGACCATGAAAAAAACAGTTTCTGAACGGCTGTGGAAGGGCGGCCAGGCCTCACGTAAGCAGTCTGTCAGAAACAATTACGAAAATTTCCACGGTCACGTCAGCATTTTCAGTAACGAATGCATCAAATTTACTGCCATTATCTGCTCCTCTAAATTTTGGCTTAATTAATTCCCTCTTCACTCATAACGCTGACATTTAAAACTTTTCGTTTGGAATTTATTTAACTTTTTTTTCTGTAGCTGAAAACCAAGGCAAGGTGTAAGGGAATCTGTGCGGCTTGAAGGCTGTGCATAGCTTATTTATCCTGCTGTAAGTGAACAAAAGAATAATAGTGATGCCGCAACAATAATAAACGAGAATCAAAGCTAAGGTCCCAATGGCGTCTTTCCCTTTACGCGAAAAGAGGGCAAAATGAATCACCACTTGCAGCATTTTGATATTATGTGAAGCCATCACTTAAAAGTCCACAATTTGTCATCCGATTTAGTTAAGCAAAAATTTACTTTGAAACCCATTGCGTAAAAATTTAATTAAATGAAGCTAAATTATGACATGATGTCAAACACTAAAACTGAAAAATGCATTTTTTATTGTGAGGAAGAAAACAGAAAGTTGGACAAACAGTACTTGCCTTAATTCTTTGTAAGATGAAAATTTACGGTATCATAATTCGCTGCAGAAACGTGGCAGTGCAAGTGCTTAAATAGACAGAATTACCATGAAATTTTACAGCAATGAAATGTGACAGCAACGACATGTTACAACCTTGTTTCCAAAAATTCACGTCGTTGTAGCGGTACAGCAGGCAGTGAATGATCTTCAGTCGACTTGACTCTCTCATGAGCAGTTTTTTGCAGGCCAAAATTCTGAAGTTCGAGTTTTTGTCCTGAAATTTCAGCAGTGAACATCTGGCAACACTTTAGAGATGTTATGGGCTGCGACGCTGGGCCAAATTTTAGATAACTTGAAAAAGGACTAAAAAATTAACATATTCGGTTGAAAAAATTCCGCTCGTATCGTAGCCAAGTCATCGGAAGAAATTTTACAGTCATCCGTGACGGTACGACGGGGTAAATCATTTGTAAATTCAGCCTTTAGTAGGCGAGCGATGACAGGCAAGCGACCCAGCCAGCTCTCTCTAACAGCAGTTCACACGAAAACTGGATGGCCTCACTGAAAACAATTGCTGCGAGAAAATTCTACAAAAAACATCGGTAAAAGCAATTTCATAATTTACTGGGTCCCACTATAGTGGCGCCTCCGGTCTTTAATTGGACAAACTGTTATGAAGTTGAAATCTTGATCCACGACGAGACTCTCAAATGCGAGTTGTTGACCGTGTGAAAACTTGTAAGGTCTCTACCACCAAGTTTGTAACCTCTTTGATCTCTGGGGATTCAGACGATTTTGACATTCAAATGAAAATAATCTGGCGTCATTAGGCGACAGAGAGCAGGCGTATGAAAGCGAGATCGCCTTCAAGTACGTGCTTCCAAGTTTTTTCGCCAGCAACTCACCCCGGCAAATGGATTTGACACAAATATTTGCGAGCTTTTTGGCTCGCGCTGGAGCAGAAGCAAAAAGGTAAGTATCGCATTGGTTATGACCTTTTCTGCTTGCGTTTTTTAAATTCATGTTTTTCATTAAAATATTCTTGCTTTAAAACCCTCCTTAAAGACTGTGGCAAACTCATAGTATTGAGGAAGATAAAGAGCTGGTGCAGAGATGTTGCGATTTTTCACCCTCCCATTGTCTCAGGAAATTTAGAAGAGTTGCTCCCGTTTTTCCTCAAAGCGTTGCTTTCCTATTTTAAGCTGAAGTAATTTTACGAAGTCTGAACTAACAATCTTGAATAGCAAATTTATGCTACAAAAAGTCCGGCATCCGTACTTCTTTTTTGAGGATCCAGAGGGATCTTGAAAGTCGTTGGATGTTACACTTATTTTTCTCATTCTTATTATTTTGGTTCAAGACTACAGCCACAACAAAGGTGATCTAAGGAAAGCGAAGAAGATTAGAAAACAGGTAATTTATACACAAGGTAAATTCCCACACAGGATATATACTTTCGCATAGAAATAGCAAGTTGGGGAGGAAGAGGAAGGAAAGACTACGAAGAGACTGCGAAGAAGGCATGAAAACTGAGAGAAGCAAAGTGGGAAGTGAAGTGAGAAGCAATGACAGAAGTCCCGCAGATCTAGATACAGTATAAAGGTAACTTAACGCAAAAATATCACTCTTAGGCTCGCCAGTCCCCATAGCATAGGATAGACGAATTGACCTAACACAAACAAACATCGGCATCTACGGATGCTTTATTTCCAATTGAAGCATGATACATATCACCTTTTACATTGGTTTTTCAAATGCCTTATAACTAACACCAGGACGCCATGACGCTTTCCCCCGGTCGAAGACCGGTATCCATTCCAGACACCTGGGTAGAGTGGGGTATTGTGCTTAGAATGTTTCTCCTATACCCAACAGAGAAAATCGCCAACAGCGCCGAGACTCGAACCCGGGTCTCCCCGCACAGAGTCAGGTCCGCTACACACACGGCTATGACGAGCCGTTAACACAAGATTATTGCCTATCCCAGGCTCGCCTATGGAAGTGTCAGGCTTCTTACGAAAAAATTCCCTCGCATGCATTTACTATCTCCGGCGCTAATCTTGTCGAGTTTTGAGAAAAAACATTTGTGAAGTTTAAAGAAACGTTAACCATCATTCATCAAATTAGGACCTTTGTGTTTAGAGGTATTTCGAATGCTACGAGTTGTAATGCAATTGAAGTGTTAACTTTTTGAAATAAAAGATATCTTTTCTAACGTTCTTTTTCTTCAAGATAAGTTTAACTGAAGCACTTGATGTGATTGTAGTTTTATCATACAGTTCATGAGACGTAAAGTGTTTAGCTAATCTTGATTGTGTGAAGAATAAAGAAATTGATTAGATTATTAGATTATTAGTTAGTTTAAGCCTCCCTATCCGCTACAAAGGCGATCCAAAGAGAGGAAGGAAGANCTCGGGCCCTCACATAGTCCCCCTGGGAGCGCTAATTCCCATAGATACAATAGTTGTATCCCCTTGAGGGGATATAGAAATTGATCTAAGAATGAAGAGCAAAATGAAAATTGAGCACACTTTTGGTTTCCAACAATAGAATGTTCAATTTCTTGGAGAGTAAAGCCCAAGCTCCAATAATTGAAATTTTGTGATCGCATGATCGGATGCAAGAAAATACTCGTATGAGGTCGAGACGTTTTAGGATCGGCAAAGTGAGCAAAAATTACTCACTTATTTAGCACACATGCTAAATCAAATGAACGGAGTCATCTGATTGTAAAATAATGCTTGAAATTTATCTCTAATTTATTATTGAAGCAAATATTTCGAAAAAAAATAAAGAAAAAAGTAGTCGCAAAATTTAAGATAGCAGTCAAACTGACGAATTACAAATTGAAGATATCAGTCCCTTACCTAAAAGAGCTTCCCAAAGCCTACTTCAACAAAGGAATGAAGACTATTTCAGCAACTCTTGAAGGTAATTTGGCCAAGAGCGCTGATCATGGTCAACAACTTCAATGCCGCATTTCGCATTTCGCGAACTTTGAGTGAACTCTGAGCTCGGTGACCAGCGTGACGCTGCGGACGCGAGGGCGTGCGCTGTACCGGGACGTACGTTGCTCCGTTGCAACGACGTATGTCCCGCGTGTCAACACGATGACTGTGATGGGTTGAACTGAAGTTCAGTATTCAACTCAAAATTAAAGTTGTTATAAATTTTATAAAACATTAACAGGGTCCATCAAATACCATTAATTTTAAAAGATTGTTAAAACTTTTTCAGACGATCCATTGGTGGGTCGTTTAGCAACAGAAAAAACTTGAGCACGACCCAACGACGTGTGTCTCGCGTGTTAAACAGGCACCCTCAAATTTTTAAAGAGGATAATAAGAGGATTAGCCAGACTTCCGCCTCAGAGGGAATGAGTTACTCCCATGGATGGGAACATTTTACAATTATGGTGAAGTTTGTTTGTGAGTAAAAAATTTGGATTTTTTGAGTTGAAAATATCGTTGAAGAGGCAACGCAAATTTGCAGAGTATTCTTCACAACCCGGTACAGCTTCTACGTAGACGCCGCTCAATAAATCTCGAAGGGAGAGATTATTCCATCCCCACGAAAAAAAAGAAAAACTTCTCGAGCAAGATTTGACCGCAATGCACATTAGCCTCTCGACAATGCTAGCAGAGGAAGGCAGCGGAAGGCAGCGGAAGGCAGCGGAAGGCACCGGAAGGCACCGGAAGGCAGCGGAAGGCAGCGGAAGGCAGCGGAAGGCAGCGGAAGGCAGCGGAAGGCGAGGCTGAACAAAACGCCAGCAAACTCGTACCACGAGCATGGCTGACAACCCACGGAGGTCACTGCACTCTCATCATTTTACGTGCAGTTTCAGCCCTCTCGTATTATTCATACAGATTAAATCCACGAGGACAAGCGCGCATTTTGTGATCCCTATGTTCTCCTTTGGTTCTCCTTCGTGTCTCTACGTTAATTCGTTTATCAAGATTAGATTAGATTAGTCGTTAGTTTTAGCCTCCCTGCCCGCAGCAACAAATGCGATCCAAAGAGAGGAAGGAAGAAGGCACCATTTAGTATGGAGTAAAGGGAACGCGGAATCTATGCAGAAAGGGCATAGAAACAGTAAAATGGGAAAGAAGTTCATGAAACAAGATCAAATTTGAAGAAGATAGTAGCAGGTGCAGAAAAAAAACAGGACAGCAGTGAACCGAAAAACATGGACCTTAACAAAACAAAAACCTATTCTATTTTAACAAAAAGAAAGCCTACCTAACCTTTAGCTCGGGCCCTCACATTGTCCCCCTGATATTCGTTTATCAATTGATATGATTTAACAACACCAACAGCGCATTGTAAAATGAAGTTCGAAGATGTTTTGTGTAAAGAAGACAATTATAGTTTGTCACTTACAGTAGAGCACATAAATCTTGCACAAACCACGTCGAGCGATAAATTCGAACAGCCAGTAAAGAAGAGTCTTCTGAGCTGTTTTTTGAAGAAGATATGCTGAAAGAGAGGCCACGTCTCCAATATTGCTGACGATTGGCTTTTGTCTATATATAATTCTTCATCATAACCTGCGTCAAATTCGTCACTACGTCCATCAAAACTATTATAAAATAAATAAAATCAATCACTGCAGGCCTCAAACCTATTACTACGAACCTTAAATCTATCCCTACATACCTCAAGTTTATCCCTAAATACATCAAATCTATCGCTACACATCATACCGTACCTCCAACATAGCACTACACACTTAAAGTGTGTCCCTGCATGCCTCAAATCTAAGCCACTCTCGACACCAAATCTGTCACTACGGAAAGCAACTCCACGTCACCATTGACAAGTCCCCGTCACTTCCGTGACCGCAGCTCTTGGCAGTAGAGACCTCCTGTCTGCCAAGCAATGGCAAGTCTCCCTATTGTTGGTAAATGTCGGTTTAATGCACGTAATGCAGGCCAGTGAATCAGGCAATGCAGGCCAGTGAGCCGCTGCAGCCTAAAGTACTCAGAGCTTCAGTCAATAGTAACATCAAATCATTTAAGACAATAATGCCATTAAATATCTGCTTAAGGTTGAAACAGTAAAGCTCATTAAATCTTAATTAACATAGTTCTTCAATATTAAAAATTACTTTAAGTTTGAAGAAGCAGTAAGCCTCAGTCAGGAGAGGCACCGAGCCTCTTTTAGTAAAACCAGTAACCTTCAGTCAGTAACGGGGAGCGAGCCTCTTTCAGTAGAGGCAGAAAGACTCAGCAGCGACAGTAAGTAAGTCTGTCACTAATGGCACAATTGCATTTCCCAAAGCGACAATTCAACTTCATTTACTGCCGGAAGTCTGCGCTGAAATCCTGCCCTGGAATGAGAAAGTCACCAAAAATGCAAAATTGATTGTTGGGACGTGGTCACTTCACACCTACCACGGAATTAAACAGACGTGACTCAGCAGTTTTAGCATTGAATTGTCTCTTGGAAGTTCACGGCACAGAAACCATGATTCAGTTTAAAAGTTTGATCAAACGCGTGACAAACGCATGAAACTATGATTCATCTGAAAAGTTCGTTCAAACGAGTGTCAAAAAGACGACTTTCAGAGACTATGATTCATCTTAAAAATTCGCTCAAACGGACGTCAAAAAGAAAACGACTTTCAGAGAACATAAGTGCACGTCAAAAAGACGACTTTCATAGAGCATAAAAGCACGTGAAAAAACGACTTTCAGAGAGCGCGCCTTATTTCCGAGCGACAAACTAGAGCACCGAGAGCGCAGCGTCAGAGCAACTCGGCTGCCCAGACATGGGAGCCCCGAGGGAGCGCGGCGAGTTACCCTTGGACGAGGCGAAGCGAGGACAGCCAGGGAGAGTTGCCAGCGCAGGTAACGGCGGGCGAGTTGGTGCGCGAACAAAGGCGTGTCGCTGGGATGTTGGGCAACGAGCTCTGCTCTGATCATCGACTCAACCCGATTAATGGGTACTTGCAGTTCGCTCCTTGGTGTGTGCCAAGTTTTTTGGGAGGACACCAGGAAGACGCTCAGTTCACGCTCCATCCCCTCGCAAAAATGAATTCATAAATCTGTGCAGACTACGAATTTGGCTTTTTTTACTTTATAACAGATAGTATTGCTAATGATGGTCCTGACGTTTAACACCCTTGCTTGAGCGAGTGCTTGATTGGAGCGTCTCGAAGCGGCACAGCGAATTGTTAGGAAGTTGCTTAAATCGAGAGTAAATAAGTAGGTCTGCATAATTTTTTGCAAATACTAGGAGTTGACACATCATTCTGTGAAGAGAGCAGTTTTAGTGAGATTACCAGCTGTGCATTTGCTTACGTTTTTTGAACAAATTTGAGAAAATTCAACTAAAATGAGGAAGACCTAAGCTGAATTCCGATATTTACGGGAATATTAATTTAACAAGTATATTACTAGATTCCTTATGAACTAGGAACTACAATGTCAATGAGTTGTTCAGCAAGTCTGATCTATAGGATCATAAGTTGCGGGGGCTGACGAGTGAAAAAATCTAATAATGGAAGTTTATGCTGAGCTGTCTTAACGTTCGGTCACATTACTCATTGATTATTAGCGGCAGTGTGTTTTTAGCAATTCAAATCAACTAGGTTCTTCTGCTCGTTCATTTAAGCAGGAAAATAACTTCTTTGAGAGTCTATTGAATGCTAAAGTTCATGATCATAGTAAAATAATTACGTAGGACTAAATTTACGGTGTGTAAGTCCGATGACAGGAGGTGTTACATTTTGAAGAAACAAACATTGGCCGCAGGTAGGAGTCCCTTTTCAAGTTACCTGCAGAGCCACTCGATCAAGGTGTGATCGTGCGACATGTTCACCCTGATGCTGTCTGGCTGGTTGGAAGGAAAGTGCAGACGCATATGGGAACATCGTGAGCTGAAATCTTCTAGATGAATGAGCTCTTACAACACTGCATTTCATTGGCACTAGACGCATATCATTCGTAATAAAAAGTACTCCATTGCTAAATGGATAGAGTTTTAAAGTCAGCATTCATATTGAATTGGTTCTCCTTTGTGTCTCTACGTTAATTCGTTTATCAATTGATAAGATTTAAAAGAAGCGGAGTTAACTGGAAAAAGGAGACATGAGGTGAGCGACTTAGGAACACCGTACGCAGAACTGGAAGAATAAGATCGCAAGTTGCAGCTATGAATGTTGTTCAGGAAATGCTGGAATGTATGAAGTACTCGAATTTACGTGCGCCATGGTCGGCGACATAACGGCTGGCATAAATTAAGGCTAAATTTAAGAAATAATCCTATTTATAGACATAAATTCAAGAAAAATCGAGAGTATTGAGCGAATCAAGTGAGAACAGTTCCACACAGGCCATGACTGACGTAATAGAATATCTTTAGTCGAAGACCGAAAAACATTCGAATAGCTTGAACTGCTCGCGCTTTAAATGAGACCTAGCTGTTTTCACTCATTCTTCTGAGCGTCAGAGAAAACTGTGAACTTTGAAACGATGAATGCTGGAGCAGAATCTAGACAGATAATATTGGAAATTAAGAAACTGGGAACGTGAGTGACACTACTACTGGAAGAGCTACTTCCCAAGATCTTTTTTCACATAAAGAAGAAAAACACCTACTCACATGTAAAATTTTCATTACTGCAATTGTTTTCCAGACTTAAGCCAAATGTCAGCTAAGTTACCCGCATTGTCTAATGAAGGGTTTAAAAGGAGAGTGGATTCATACTGCAACGCAATAATGTGATGATTTAAAGAGTGTATTATAGCCAATCAGGGTAAGAATTGCAAGGAAAACTGAAAAAGAATCTATCGAATGAAACGAGCGGAGGCCGATGGCGTAAAAAGGAAAAACTCCACTCAGTCATCCACTGCTATTAGAAACTGAAAAAATGGACAGAAGCGATGAACAACACAGTAGTCTAGCAGCAAGGTGAAGCCTATCGCAAGGTCTGTTGAAAAGTGATTTTAATCGACAGGGAACGTCAAAGTGACGAAGGTTTGAGAGCGAAGACAGAGACGTGTTCTGGGAAGCGAGGTGTGGTGATCGTGGAGATTACAGCAGAGGACAATGGAGGGTAATTCTGCACCTCATCTGAACATTAACTGCTCAGCAAGAGTTCATGAGCTACCACCACGAGTAAATGTCGCTTGCAAGCGTGCGGTGTTGATAGCTTCTTGTCCTTTCATGCACATTTTAGACGGGATTCAACACAGAACTTCTATTAACGCGATGACCGCAGCTGGTTAAACTGAAGTTCCGTGTTCAACTCAAATATGCAGTTTTAAAGATGGCGAAAATTTATTTTATCGTGGCTTCATTTACCTTTTGTTAAACGTTTATGAAAATTAAGTTTGCCACTACTGGTTGCTCAGCAGCATTATGAAAATCCTCTCCGTGGCCACCGGTGGTGCACGATGCGGTCAAAGTGGAAATTGATTAATGATTCCACCCTTGCACTCGAAGTTGTGAGGGCGGCTTATTTTTCCTTTCATCACGGACCTTGCCAGACTTTGAGAACCTAATTAAAGCACGCGCAGTAAAGTTGGATACAGCGTCCAAAATTTTTCTTCACATTTTCATCGAAGAAAAATATACAGTATTTCAATAAAAAGGTTAAGTGAATTGTTCCTCGTTACGGAAGCAAACATAATTTAAGGTAAAATGAAATTTCAGTCATGAAGTTAAGCGGTCGAGTTGGATGAAGTGTAACAAACGCCTTCACTGTGCAGTATGTAGCTTCACTGTGCAGTGTGTAGCTTCACTGTGCAGTGTGTAGCTTCACTGTGCAGTGTGTAGCTTCACTGTGCAGTATGTAGCTTCACT
>JACJUY010005120.1:22590-56671 GCA_014220935.1 Platorchestia sp. MABIK
ACTGTGCAGTGTGTAGCTTCACTGTGCAGTGTGTAGCTTCACTGTGCAGTGTGTAGCTTCACTGTGCAGTATGTAGCTTCACTGTGTAGTATGTAGCTTCACTGTGCAGTATGTAGCTTCACTGTGCAGTATGTAGCTTCACTGTGCAGTATGTAGCTTCACTGTGCAATGTTTAGCTTGATCACAGGAACACCTAAATTGTTCGACAGCGGCGGAAACGGAGCGGAACTCAGAAACAGGAGAAAAAGAGGAATTTCTTTCATTCCCAGAGCAATTGGCGAAGGAACTAGGAAATATCAGAGATAAGAGTTTTCCAGCTAATAATTTAAAGCGTGTTGTAGGTCACCGCGAGCCCGGAGGGGCCAGCACAAATAGCGGCATGGACTAGTGTTTCGAATAAAGTCGCCCTTGTGCGTCTCGTGCGTCTTTTTGCGTCACAAAGCATAAGGAGCAGTAAATAATTGCCTCTACCTTTTCCCGTCGCGCGACATACCTCATGTGAGCGCTGACGATGCTCTGCCTTGCTCCTTGAGAGTCAAAAAAGACGATGTCTGACGTCAGTGTCAGCTTCTCTCACATGCTTCCAATGACACCAACACGACGAAGACAATTTTTTATGAAGACAATTTTTTGATACAAGAACAAATGTCACGTTGGAGTATGGGCATAAAAAGTGTATACGCTTCTCTGAAGGCAATAATTAGAACTCGGAAGTAACTAAGGTATGTTATCGTACACCATTCCTTCATTTATATTTCAGTGAATCAAAATAGAGTTAAAGTATCGTGATGTATTTCAACGCAAACAATCATCTACTGAGGTAACGAAGGAGAGCGGATGATTAGTGAGATAAACTCTCATGGTTCACCGTTATCCAGCAAAAAAATTAATGATTAAAAATGTCAGCTTGAACCTCCACATCATAGATATTCCAAAGAGGAATGGGGAAGGCACCATTTAGAGTAGAATTTCGGTTTATGCCCAAGGTGTGTTCTTACAGAAGACCCTTTGCGAATAGAAACAGCAAGTTGAGAAGAAATTTAAAAAGGGAGATAAAAGTTGAAGAAAAAAATATCTGGGCTGCTGAAAAATGGAACAGCAATGAACCAAAAAATGACGGTCCTTAACGAAACAAAAACCTATTCTGTTTTAACGAAAGGAAAATCCCCCTAACCTTCAGCTCGGGACCTAATATTTTCCCCTTGACAAAGAATGTAAAATGCGAGTGACTCCATCTGTATCCGATATTTGACACCACGTCAAATCTGAGGCTATACTTGTCAGCACCTGCAGGAAGTTGGATCCGATGAAAACTTGGAGAAAATTAGACCACGCCGCGAAGTACTGCTTGTACTTTGGGCTGAATATAAAGCGTGCTGACCCAATTTAATATAATGATCATCATTTAGGGTCAGCACTGCGTTCTCACCGAGGACCCAGACTCGGAGGCCACGAGTTTCTTCCGCTCGTTAAAAAAGTTGCATCATTTTTTCAGTTTATTGAGATTTATGAATAAATCTGATTCAACTTTTTGAAACTCAGCTATTTGTTTTGAAGTTTCCTTAGCACGAATTTTTTGCTATCAAATTGCCGAAATCTAGACTATATAACTAGTTGCAATTAGACGTGTCAGAAAAGTTAGGGTTGGCGTAGGAAAGTGTCCCATGAGAGAAAACAGTCTAAGGAATATCAGAATGAGTTCCAATTTGGACAGAGAGATCCGGCCAAATGTTATCAAGCAGAAAAGGGTTGATCACAGGACACAGATCTCAACAAGACGGAGCATGTATGTACAAAATCTTGAGAGATGGAAAGTTCTTCATGGCTGAGAAAAAATAGATCTTTGACAACAGGGTTTGCTCACGGAACAGTTCTGAGGAAAGAAATGTAAAGCTCACTAAGGTCTGCTGATCCGAGGGATCTGTTTCAGTTATATGGGGCAGGTCCCAGTTAACATTCATAAGTGAGACGGGGCTGGTCTCACGAAACATTCATGGGCCAGGGCTGGTCTCACGAAACATTCATGGGACAGGGCTGGTCCCACGAAACACTCATGGGCCAGGGCTGGTCCCACGAAACACTCATGGGCCAGGGCTGGTCCCACGAAACACTCATGGGCCAGGGCTGGTCCCACGAAACACTCATGGGCCAGGGCTGGTCCCACGAAACATTCATGGGCCAGGGCTGGTCCCACGAAATACTCATGGGCCAGGGCTGGTCCCACGAAACACTCATGGGACAGGGCTGGTCCCAGGAAACAGCGGGACAGGGTCTGGTATGCCAAGGCTCGACGCTCCAGTTCAGAACACCGAGGGTCGGCCTCGCCAAGGCCGTACCTCAAGTCGGCTATAAAAGGGCTGCCCGCCTCGACACTTTCGCAGTTCGATTTCAGACGTCGGCAACACAACTCCAAACAAAAATGAGGTCCTTGGTAAGTAAACCCTCAGAGAGTGATGTGTTCAATGTAAAAAAACATGGTTTCTCAAATAGAGTTAACATGAGGCACTCAAACTCGCCTGACTAAATGGCTTAGTTTCTCTTAGTGCTTGCATTAAATAATGTTCATCTCAGTGTAAAGAGTAAGAATTTCATATTTCTGAATGGTGCATATGGTAAATAAAGCTAATGCTCCGAGGCTCCAGAGGGCGAGTCTGCACATGCTTGAATCGAGAATTGAAAGTGTGAGCATCCTGTAATGAACACACGCCTCAAAATTATGAAACAGTTCTATTTTTGTCAAAAGTAAACTCGATGAAAAGCTGTGCTTGAGTTAGTTCCATTACGTGGTATTGGATATGAGAGGAAAATTTGTTTCACTGCTTTGTATCGTATTTTTTTAATCAACGAACACTTTTTTACCTTGATGTGCTTTTATTTGAAAGTAAAAACCAAGTTTGTGAGTTCTGATCAGTCGTAACAAGCGAAATGTTCTCTCCGAAAAGCGATGCTATTTTTTACGGCACCACAATCTAAAATAGCGAAATTCATCTGTTGACATCAACAGAATTTTGTCAAAAATGAAATTCTGAGACGTTAATTGCCGAGATAGAGAGTAAAATTTAAAAAATTTTGAGTTGATAATCCAAGTTGTGACGGGAAGATAATTTGATCTAAATCTAAACTATGACTTTCAGTTCTGAAGATTCTGATGTACAAATTTCTATTTTCCAATGAACGTTCGTTTAACATCAGACTCTTTTCGTCCCTGAACTCCAACTTGAACAGGTTGCTCTTCGCGTGACGTGTCAATTTTGTCATGAGCAATGAGTATGTGCTTTATAATTTGTAGAAAATTCACAATGTGCGTCCTGCCTTGTTACACACAAAGTCTAAGTTCACTCAAATCTATAAACTCGACTGCGCTCCCTGTCGATACCGCTCAAAAATTTGCTGTGAAAAAAAAGTAATCTAAAAATCTTGTACAGTTTAAAAATTGCGACGGAAGTTCAAATTCTGGCCCCGGTTCCCAGAAAAAACAGGAAATAAGAGAAGTTCCCTCAAACGAGCTTCGAAATAATAATGAGCTGGACTCGTGACCGCGTCACGTCACCAAAAGTTCATGCAGTGATCCGTATCAGTGCTGCACCGCTGATAATTCAGCAGAACAAGACACGCGACTACGAGATGGTGTGAAAGTTTCCCGACTCAGCGAGTCGCGCTTCAATAATTTCGAGGGCGGCATCTTTGGAAACAATGAAAATTTCAATGAACAATGTAGGGCTGCGGATCAGCTGTCGGAGGCAAAAAAGCGAGGTGATCTCGACTGCAAGGAAATCTACAAAAAGTTTGCAGCTCAAAGTTCAAAAGAACAAAATTTATTTCAACGGTTAATTTACCGCAAACCGATAGGATTTGAAAATTCACCACTATTTAAAATAAATATTGTTCACTGTCAGGGACATAGTTTTTTTATTATTCATGGGTTCACTCCACGAAAATTAAATGAGTTCATTTAAACTATTTTTTTACTCTAATAAAGTCAAGCACTCACAATTAGGACTACTTTTTGGTTAAAACCAAATCTTAGAATAAACTAAAATAAACAAGCGCATAACGTCTTAGTGTCTCGAGCTAAAAATTCATACATCATTTTAAAAAAAATATATCGAGTGTAATTACACCAATTGCGAGTAATTTTGTGTCCTGCTGCTCCACTGCTTGAAATATTCGATGGCTGAGGTGAGGGGTCATGTGCCCGACAAGAGTAAGGGGACCATAAAACGGCGGAAAAAAACGAGGTGAGAGATCAGGACTGCAGTGCAGGGGTGAAGGTCGGGATGAGGAGCAGGGCACTGCACTGAGGGCGGGGGTGCGGTGCTGCACAGTACTGAGGGACCACGATAGGATTTAATATGCTATAATAAACTGATGAATCAATCATTCATTATGGTATTGATTAGAATATGAAATTGCAATCAAAATGTGAATTTGTTCCTTACATGTTCACCATAATTCAATCCAGCGCTACTGCTCGCACTCCACAAATATACGTGATCGGCGGGCGCCTAGCTGTGTCAGACGGAAACGTTCCTTACTTTCTGAATGGCCCTCATATATAACGGATGATTAACGTTGTTCTTTTCTGTTGCAGGTTTTGTTGACATTGTTGGGCTGTGCCTGCGCCGTGCCTTTTCTTCAGGACACCCCTGAAGTAGTGGCAGAGCGCGCACGTTTCCAGCAGCTGTTTAACGCTCAGGCGGCAGCTGCAGCAGCCGCTCCTGACGATCCAGGTACAGGAGGACACCAGCAATACCGTCACCAGTCCGCCCCTCAGCAACACTACAGCCACCACCAACCCAACAACCACCACCACCAGCCCGCCACCTTCACTCAAAAGTGGAATGGCCCCGTGGCCGCCACCGTCCCCGCCGGCCTCCCAGGATCGGCCCCCCAAGTGGCGGACACCGCTGATGTGTCCGCTGCTCGGAACGCCTTCCTGGCTGCCTACAGGGCCCAAGTGGCCGCCACCACCGGCCAGAACGTTGCTCCCCAGCACTCCTTCGGAGGCCCCGTCCACAACAGCATCCACAACCAAGCCCCTCGCCACTACAACGCCATCCCCCCCACACAAGCTAAGTGGACCGGCCCCGTCGCCGCCACCGTCCCCGCAGGTGTTGACGGTCGCGTCACGCCCGTCAGCGACACCGCCGACGTCGCCGCCGCAAAAGCCGCGTTCTTCAACAACTTCAACGCTGCCCTCAGCGCCACTCAGCCATCCAACCAGTACAGACACTCAGCTCCCGTCCAGCACCACCAGCCCTCCTACCACCACCAGTCCGCCCAGCCCCGCTGGACCGGCCCAGTAGCCGCCACCGTCCCTGCTGGGCTTCCTGGGTCCACGGCCCAGGTCTCCCAGACCGCTGACGTAGCGGCCGCCACCGCCGCGTTCCAGCAGGCGTATTCCAACGCCGTCGCTGCCACCACCGGCCGACGCTTCTGAGTCAACTGTACATAGATTTATTTTATTCCTAGGCCTTTAGAATTATCAAATTTCAATGTAATTATATGCGGGATTTCAATTTTTTTGTGATATATTGTAGAAATTGTGATTGGCACATGAAAGAATAAAAAACTAAAACACGCGTGACAAAAAACAATAAATTTTTGCTCAAACTCCCAGCAGTTGTTCCATTACCCCAAACTACAACAAGCATCGTTGTGATGAACCAGTAATATTCGCTTTAGCGAGCACCTCTCCTTTGAGTCAGTCTAAGTAATATTACTTCCCTATAGTAAATACAAAACAACATTTTCCATTTTAAATGACACTCGTTGACGTTTGACTCAGCACAAATCAAGCGCACATAAAGCAAAATCTCGCACAGAAACTTAACCCTATGTAATTTTTACAAGAAGCTTCTTCACGCCTCATCACAGTGAGCCCTAAAGAAAGAAATTAGATACGTGCACCAAAAGAGGAAGAGAAACGAATCACCTAATTTCATGCAAGGCATTAGCATGAGACCTCACCTTGGAGCCGAATAGAGCAGTGCAATATGACAGGTACATAAAGTAACAGAGGAGATTCGAATTGTAGCTCATAATCCATATTCATTGATGGCATTACGAAGAAAATCAAAGGAAACACATGAACTACGTAAGCAAGATTCTATGTAGAATTTCATGAAATTTAAGAAAACGCAACAGATATCGATGTGTAGCGTAAGAGTACAATACTTGCTGAAAAATCCTTGAGCTTTGTAAAAATTTGGCAAATGATCAGAGGAATGTTTTAGAGAAAGTTCATCAATTCTGGATTTTTAAAATCAAAGGTCAACCGTAAGCAGTGCTCGCAAAATGCAGTCCAATTAAATTTTAGGGGGAACGTACCACGACATCTGCAAATTTCGAACCCTTTTGCATCACTGGACCTGCAGCTTCGGTGAGCAGATTCAGAGGGAGTTGATTCCAGTTCTCAAAAATTGATGCAAATAAGTTGAGAATATCCTTTGACATCGGTACAGCAATCAGACAAAAAACTCAGGATTTATTTTTGAATTTTCTGATGCGCAAAATATTTTGTTAGTAGATTCACGTAATTTGCAAGATCAACAAATCAGCGAAGGTTGACTTACTCAATTTTTAATGAAAGCTCGCCTATCACGCGCCGCAGTCTTGAACAACCACGCCAGGTCAAAACTTACAAAATACTAAGCAAAGACCCAATATAACTTGCAACCAACTACCATATTACCACTGAGAGTGTATTCAGCTAGCGAATTGCAAGTATTCCTGTTTTGACTCAGAGTACAACTTTGTCAAACGGGACCTCGATAACCCGATTAAATGTGTCTGCATTCAATCAATGTACGAAGCAGCGCCCGTAAAAAATGAAAGCCTGAAGAGTGTTCGAATATTTGAGAATAGTTAGAGCACACCCGTCAGCTCAGGCAGCAGATTTAATTACAAGGACTTGTAAGCATTTCAGACACAACGATAGAGAACAACTACAAATTTCCCTGTAAAATATTCATGCGAAGTAAACTGTAATGAAGTATTTCATATTTAAATAAATTGTTTCTTTGTAAGAAACACGGAAGACCTTCACAAAATAGACCCGGAAGCATATGCACAGTGTGCCACCCTGATCTCTGGCAGGATCTATCCCTATTTTCTCATGATTTTATTTATCAGGGCAAGGGCTACGTGCGTGTGCAGCTAAGACAGCGTAGGTGTCCGTTACCGCGATGTTAGCCTTACCTCGGTACGAAAACATATCGTGTCTTAAAAAGTGCATAGAAAATTGACCATTCATTAACGCAGAAGATTGTTTAAGGTCTGGTTGCTGAGAACCGATGTACAGAGGCTCCATTTTATTTCACAACTGTTCCTCTCTTTCTAAACAGTTCGCACGCATCTCGAGTGTTGCAGCGAATAGCAATTTCGACGCGTAAGTTTCGCAACAGCTCATCCGATCTTCGAGTGTGAGAGCATTTGCATTATTCTTGCACAAGATTTCGTTATGTTTTGTGTAACTGTATTCGCACACCCTGCCAAGAAAAGTGCTGAAAATCCTTCGCAGCTCACTGCCCCATCCGTACTTTCAATATACGCTGACAAAACTAAAACAGAACATTCGCTCGGAGAAAAAGGTATTAGGGCTACCTTTTTGCTTAGGAATACAAAGCCCATACAGATGATTCATTCAAGAGCCTATAGCAATTCCGAAAACGGAAAAGAACTACCGATTTTCCCTAGGAAATTTTACAAATAAAATACCTGAAACTTGCTAAAAATCCGAATTTTTACTTTCAATTTGCGCCCAAACTGACTTCCAAGACTAATGACAAGAATTAGGAATAAGTTTGAATTTACTTTCTTATTACTCAAAATTCAGATCTCAAAATAGGTTCTTTTCCCTAGCTTAAAATTCTGGTATTCCACACCGCTTGATTTTTGCCTTGCTCCCACCTACTCAGCCTTTAAATATGAGTTTGAAATTTGCATGCTTTTCAATTATTAGGGGACTAAAAATATTTAAAGGTAAAATAAATAACAGGAGCAAATTATATTAATTAAAAAAGTTTCTAAACTCTATTATTCACCATAAATAGTGGGCAGGAAAACTTCAAGCAATGAAGATACCACAAAAAATAAGAGGACCCAAGGACGGAAAAAAATTACCCAAATATTATCAAACTACGTCTTATGTCGGCTTGATGTTATCATATTTGTCTTATGTGCTTAACCAAATCTAAATTAGACACATGTA
Source organism: Platorchestia sp. MABIK (assembly GCA_014220935.1). NCBI lineage: Eukaryota > Metazoa > Arthropoda > Malacostraca > Amphipoda > Talitridae > Platorchestia > Platorchestia sp. MABIK. Next base: position 30,803 of record JACJUY010005120.1, read on the forward strand.
TATTAATTGATTCATCATAGTTTGGTGCATAATTCGCTCATTCCCTGATAGTTGCCATAGAAAAGTAGGGGCCAGGGCCCACACTACTTAGGCAATGTACATATGCTTGTCCTAAATAAATTTTTCAGACCTTTCAAGTCAATACTGCTATCAAATGTTGAATGAATGATTAGATTAGATTATTAGTTAGTTTAAGCCTCCCTATACGCTACAAAGGCGGTCCAAAGAGAGGAATGAGGAAGGCACCATTTAGTTTGGAGTTTAGGGAACGTGGAATCTACGCAGAAACGGCATAGAAACAGTAAGATGAGAAAGAAGTTTATGAAACAAGATCAAAGTTCAAGAAGAAAGTAGTAGGTGTTGAAAAAAACAGGACAGCAGTGAACCGAAAAAAGATGGTCCGTAACAGAACAAAAACCTATGTTATTTCAACAAAAAGGAAGCCTACCTAACCTTTAGCTCGGGCCCTCACATAGTCCCCCTGGGAGCGCTAATTCCTATAGATACAATAGTTGTATCCCCCTGAGGGGTTGAATGAATGATATTCTTCACTCTTTCATAGCTTCTCTTTAATTCCTATCACGTATGTTTTTTTTACTTCAGTGCATAGATTTCCGCGGTAGTTCACATCCGTTAACTATTAATAATGAAAGCAGACTGGAATCCGTCTCTACCGAACATACTTTTTTTCAGTGCATTTTCTCTTTCACCTACTGAAGAATTAAATACCTTTTTAAAATTTTCATCGATCATTATAACAGTACAGTAGTTATTGGAAGGGTCCGTTTCCATTGATAAGATGTTTCCACTGAAAAAACAGATGGAATCGCTTAGTAGCTATGGATCAAGAAAAGTGGGGAATCTATGCAGAAGATGTGTTTCCGCAAAGGAACATTCGTTCCCATAAGAAACGGAAAGTTTAGAAAGAAGAGGAAGATAAGAAGAAAAGATGGTGAAGCATAGATAAAAACTTAAAGGATCAAGGTGGATATGAAAAGTAAAAGTTTTATTTGTTTAGCGATTTGAAAGCAAAAAACATAGTATTTTCATTAGAGAGTATTGACTAATTTAAAAACATTCTCATTAATTGGAGAGATGAATTTATCAAGGTATGGGGCTTAAATTTTTTTTGATACGTTTGTTTTTACCTTGTTTACATAAAATTGCTTCATGAGAAAATAAGTCAGTCAGGTTTAGAATTGTGATGAGTACGAAAGTGATTAACAATTGAGCCCTATAATTTCAACTTTTTAATAAGGAGAAACGTTTTGAAGCCAGAGTTATATATCGAGTAAAGTCTGAAATGCCTTTTCTTGGCAGGAATCAAAATATAATAACGCATTTCATTCATCCAGCATTCGTGTTTTACTCATAAGTAAGCCATTTAGTAGGACTGTTCATAATTTTATTTATTTATCATAATGGTTCTGAATTTTAAACTTCATTATTTTACTTCCAAATTAAAACAAAGAATTAAAATTGAAACATTTGAAGTCAAATTCGAAACATTTAAAGTTTAAATTACAGAACCTTAAGTTAATGTTCCATTATCTAAAAATAAAATTAAAATGTATATATATATCGTGTAATAATGTGTGAAAATGCAATTGAAATATCTTAACTTTAGATTAAAGTTTTTGACATTCGACGGTAAATCAACGGCCATTTTTCAGACCATAAATTTAAAATTAACGTTAATATTTGATGGCCAAATTTGAATCCATAAGAAGTCTGATTAGATTATGCTATGTATTTCTCACGTCGTTTTTCTACGGTCGAAACGACCATCGGAAATCGACGGAAAATAACGGTCACCATTTTCGGCAGGTATTTCAGCGTCTGAAATTAGCTCTGATGAACGGTAATATGTTTACCATTGGAATTCTTTTCATGAACGACGAAAACCGATGGTAATTACCGATCAGTCGACGATAAAATTTGCTCTGGGCTAATTGTATGCCTCCTTGGATGTGCTTGTCCCCTTTGGATAGGATAGACCGAAGCCTACTGCCTTTCCTTTGCCTCCTGGAGGGTTTTTACAGGACAAGAGCTACTATGGTGTCAAAGTTCAAAACTGTTCAAGTATCACATCATGAAGTTCAGAAAAGAACAGAACAAAGTAAAAATAAAACGCCAATTGACCTGTGCTTGAGTGTTCACTCGAACTCCTACGTGAAATTATAAGTAGCAAAATGTCGAAGTAGAACATATATTTTCTAGCGTTTGCTACCGATACTATAGTGGGTCACCAAAGCTGAGTGGGTCACCCTAGGCCCACAAAAATGTTTCGATGGCGTGCCAGGGAGGGTGCGCTTGGTACACTAGATCATTGAATATAGTTTTTCAATCATAAGCCTAATACTGGATCTTGCAATTTAAGTCATATGAAGGTAACTCTAAACAATTTTTTCCATTCAAAATCGGCTAAACGAAGCAAAATAGTTCATTTGCAACCTGACATCTTAAATAAATATTATCTGGCGCCAATCGCAAATGCTCTGAAGGTTCACGTGTTTTTTCTAGTGCGGTAGTCGTAGTGAGTGCAACATCAAGCTCTCCGACATTTCAGAAAATGTCGAAATGTTTTCAATCCGCAGCAGCCTTCACCACCCTGAACTTTGCTCGAGTTTTTCAAGCACAGATTATTTCGCCCATTACTGCCTCCGATATTCGCTCGGATTAGGGAAACCCATTACCGCATGTGTGTGGACTCGCTGAAATGATTCGTAATTTCCCGGGAATGAGTGTCATGCGAGCTTGTAATTTGTTTTGTACGAAAAATGAGAAGCTGCAGCCGAACCTTCACTTTTAGGATACATATTTTTTTTCTGTTATTTGAAAACTGTAAAACGAAGCTGATGCTCAAGAATGAGCTCAGCGTGTAGAACAGCTCAGCATTAGGCAGTGCCATCTCGTTTGCAAATGCGATCTAACAATTGACCTCAGTTAAAAAAAATTAGGAATGCAATATGATACGCTTCAAAAAATTTTGACTGAAAATTTTCACCTCAATATAAGTCGAACTTGTTTGAAAACGAACATAATATTCACTTATTGACGGCTCTGTACACATGTCGAAAAATTTAAATTTCGAGAACAAAAATAATTGAGAGCAAAAGAACTTAAAGAACTATAAATAAAGAACTACAAATAAAAGTACAAGGAAACACGTCTTTCATAAGATCAATATCTTGCTCAAAGTCAATGAACAAAATTATTTAGAACGTTTCGACCTCCAGGGGCATTATCTACTCTGAAAGCAAATAGAGAAAACTAGTCAAATGGCGAATGTAAATCAAAATACGAGCTCGTATATCAATCATGCTACAACAAAATTAAATACACACAAAAATAAACTCAATAATAAAAAAGGAAAAATCTTCAGTATCAAGTAAAGTAATATCCTCTATATCTAATCAAATAAACCTCCGCATTTTTTGAATCTCTTTACATTGTAAAAGAAAAACCTGTTTTAAACGACAAGCAATCAGATTTCCCTTTAAAGCAAATGTATTATTGATACTGAACATTTTTTTTATTAGTCAGTTGCTTCTTTTGTGTGTTTTTGCTTTTCTTGTCGCATGATTGATATATTTTGATTTACATTTGCCATTTTACTAGTTTTTCTCTATTTGTTTTCAGAGTAGATAATGATGCAGGAGGTTGAAACGTTCAAAATAATTTTATTCACTGACTTTCCTAAACAAGAAATTGATCTCATGAAAGACGCGTTTCCATGGCCTTTTATTTATAATTCGGATTTGCAAAGTGAAAAAAATGTATATATATATCCATAACTTAGCAAAGGCCTTTCATTTATAATTCGGAGATGCAAAAGTGAAAACAATATAACAATATAATAATAAATATAAATCCATAACTTAGTAAACGACGTAAAATGAGAATAAATTATTTAAAACTCGGAGAAATTAGCCGATTTAATATGCCATTTTACTGATATCATAGCGTAATTGGTCTCTTAGTCTCATTTATTACTCTTCGCACATTTCCATCTTTATCTCACACCTGCCACGTCGACACGCTCTCTCCCGATGGGCCCATGTCGTTCTTATGACTTTATCTCCTAGATTTTACATAACATTTGTTCCAGTTGTTGTAACGAGCTTAATGAAACTGAAACTTAAATTTTTTATTCCATCTTGGCATTCTTTTAAAATATGCTTTCTACAGTCAAAGCAGCAAATAAAATGTAAAAATACATGTCAAGAAAATATTCTGACTTTTCAAAGTGGTGTTCAGGCCACAGAGTATAACGCTTTTGCGTAAGAAGGTACTTTAACATTCATTTGAATGAACGCGTTTTCTTTGTACAAAAAACGAACCTAGTTAGAATAAGTTGGAATTCCGTGAAATATCCAAAGGATGAGATGCATTAAAATATCGAGAACAAACGGACCGTTGCTGCACTCGCATTCTAGGTTTTGATTTTGCTCTCAGGTTTTGACATTAAAGTTCATCAGTGCACGAGGTTAGGTGAAAAAAGTTAGTCCTTTGACTGCGACGTGATCCGCCAGTGCGTCACAGAATTGATTTTCCCAATGCTGCTAATCGACCAGCAGGTACAAACTCAATTTTGAAGAATACTGAATAAAAAATAAATGAAGGCACAATCTATGAAACATTCGTTATTTTTAAAATCGATCTTTAAAATTAAGTCAATTTTGAGTTGAACATTGGACTTCATTTTAACCCGTCGCTGTTGACGTGTTAACTCGTTGACTCCGAAGTGGTACATATGTGTACCACTAGGTAAATTCTTCATTTACGTACCGGAATATGCAAATAACATTTTAGCTATTTTGCCATCTTTTCCGTAATAAATTTTTGAGTGAAAGGTAACACATTATGGTTCAAGTGCATTCTTTACACTTTTCAAAAGGGTTAAAAATGTATTAGAGCAGAAAAGCCGGTTTTTTAAAACGACTTCTTCTAGCCTAACCAAACTGACCGTAAGCAACCGCATAATCGGAGTCAACGTGTTGAGGATGGTGAAGCTCCCTTCCAGTTCCACTCTTGGTACCTCCAAACTTTGTTCTTTGATGCTTAAAAAATTTGCGAGAGAGCTTGTCAATTAAAAAGCAACACATTATCTCAAGCTTTCAAACGTCTTTCCTTTTCCTATAGCAGTTTTAATATAATTGAGACGAGAGTATGGGAAACTAGTAAAATTTAGGAAACCTGAGGGGAAATTTGATGAAAAGTACTTTCCAGGATATTTCGTGGCGAACAGCAGCAAAATTGGTGAATTTTCAATTATGGGCTTGGAGACCAGGCTTTGATTTTACATAAGCTTAGATTAGGTTAGGGCAATTTCTGATTTTTTGAGCTACATAATTTCAAAAGACATTTTAAATTATGGCGACGAAACTATGTTTCCATAAGCTAATACAAAGGACTTGTTGCCACGTATTTTTTTGACTTAATTTTGCAATTCAACACCGCTGAAAATTCGAAAAACAGCAATTAAAAAATGAATGAAAACAGTTGTCTCCGAAGGAAAATTCTAGCTAAAACTAAAATGAATCTAACCCTCAACGCCGCAAACGAAATTGGTCTGTAACGTCATAATTACCCAACACAACACCAACTTACCAAGTTCAAATAACTCTACGTCAGTATTACCTAACAAAACCCTAACTTTACAAATCGAAACTGGTCGACTTCACAATCCGCTAGCAAAACACAAACTGACCGACTCCAAATTGAGCTACAACGTCATGATTACTTAACATTACACCAACTTAACAATTGAAAATTCCACAATTAAATAGAGAAGAAATTAAACTTACCGGACTTGAACAGAACAGCACGCAATCCGCTTCAGGTCTGACGGGCTGGCGTTCGAACCAGTTGACAGAGGACTTGCTACATTGCTTGACTGTACTATCCTTTTTTCTCTTTATTTGAAGTTTATTGGAGCTTCGAAGAGGTCTCCATGCAGCTCCACGGTTGAGCAGATGTTTCTCTCGTCAGAGCTGGGTCTGATTTGACAGAAGGGAGGACCGTACCATCCATTCACTCTCTGACGCTCATGATCTCCGTCTGCAGTCACATACCAGGCAAAGATTTTGCTTTTGCAGCCGGAAGATGTGCTCGTGTTGGGTGTGACTTATGCATCTTAGATATACAAAGTTTGTCAGCTGTGAGAAATTTTACATCTTTGATGCGCGAATGCTATCTCGAACGAAGATTTTCACGTCTTTGAGTTAAATCGTAACCATTTATACGCCTAAGATATGAGGCATGTGCGCTGGACTACTCTTCAACAGTCCCAGGAAGTTGCCCGCTCAAGCTGCGAAATCATTGCAGTAAATTAAGAAGTTTTATTGTTTATATTTTCAATAATTTTTTTTCGTGGTGACCTACTAAACAACGGCGAATAAAAAATTTAAATCGATGAAGTACTGAACATGCACACGAAGATCGATGATGTAAAGTTTAATTATTTCAAACGTGGATTAGCATTTTATGAGAAACAGTCTGACCAACTTTGTTTCATTGGGAAAAGGTAAATTTTAATAAGTTACAATATCTCTCAGCATTATTTCCACAAAGATTTAATTACCGGAGCTTTAAGTTGTGTTTTAATATCAACTACTTACTTATAATCGTTAAAACTGTACAGAAAATTTTATGTTGTTCTTTTCAGGGTATCATCGATAGTCTGAGACTCATTAATTTGTGTCATCAGCGCACATGGAACGTAACATGCGACTAATGGGTGGGTTAGGAACGTTGGGCTGTAGAAACATACAATGCAGTGCAAAACAAATAAAAAATATTTTCAAAAAAATTGGAAAAAATATTGTCTGAATAAATTCGTTCCAAAAATTTTCGTGAAGTTTTTGTCAATCGCTCTTAAAGATACTTGTAATGTATAAACATTGCATACCCTAACGCTTCCCACATCATGAGAGAGTTAACATCTACAGAAAAGTTACCACTCCGCTCTTCCTAGCTCATGTCAAATGTTACAGCGTGAAGACTATGAGCGAGCGTCTGCGTTTATATACCCAAAGCTTTAGGCTGTTGAAGTACATTCCACATGAAAATTTTTGAGATATCTAATGGACAAAGGCCTTTGAGCAAAAGTTCAGACACTAGATAACCTGCAACCTAGCACGTTAATGAAAAATCATTAGCTGCAGTCGTTCATTATGCAAGTAGTGATGTAAAGCTACATCGTTGAAATTAATAAAATGTTCCCAAATTATCAACCGCGTTCGTGCATCGCAAGGAAAGCTACAGATGAAGTTTAAGCCAGGGTCTGGCTCTGATATAACAACGCAAACCTTCATTTTCAACTCTTATCTTCTGATCATTTCAAACGTGTTCAACTCGTGAGCGCACTCTGCAACTCACGGCGTTGAATTCTTCAGCTTAGAGTAAGCCTGACTATCTTTAGGAGCTTTCAGGGAGTAAGAGATTCACATTTTTTTTCGTCTTCATCACGTCATCGTGACCAAAATTCCACATCGCGATTTTCAATAAAATCAAATGGGTCACACTCTCACTACGGCAGGCAATAACACGTCATGTTCTTTAATACCCTGTATTTATAAACTTTCATGTTACAAGAAACAAAACAAACGAAAGGTAAAAGATTTATAAACTTCAAGAAAGGCATATGTAAGTACTGTACATCTATAATAAAAATTTACAATTATAGTTTTCGAAATTCCAACAAACCCTTAGAGTAAATAGATAAATATCGATACATACTTGCAAATTAATTGGCTAGCAGTTGCTTCTTTTGACTGAAAATGTCTGCAGCAGTTGTCGGGAATTATTTTTAACACCTATCTTCAAATAAAATGTCTCAAAATTAAATTTTTAACCCACGTCAGTTTTCCAAAAAATATTTCATGAAAGTATTTGTAAATGAACGTAACATTGGATACAGTGATTTACGATCACATTTTTGTCGGTAATTTGAACGACAAAAGACATGGAGATTCGGGCTTAAACTCACGGGCCACAAACCAAGTCAGCGGCAAAAAAAAGAAAATCTCATCAAAGATAGAAAACTTTGTAACATCTCATGACTCGAAGTTAATAGTAAAACAGCAGGAACAAAATGAACTTGAAATTAGTGAAATATTTGTGAAGTCTCACGAAGTGATTCTAAAACTAAAATGGTGCGTAAAACAAAGCCCCTAATACTACGCAAATAAACAACAAATTTTCACATAGCACGAAATCGGTACGGTATTTTTGACCCAGATCAGGACGGTGGCCGATTAGAGTCGAAGTAGATAAACGCCTTCACGGCACCCAATGCCGCAATTCTAGCGATAGCTGACTCTCTCTGAACGCAAAACGGGAAGAAAGGCACACAACCTCCGTAGAACGAGGGCTGATGATCTGCCGCAAGCAGCTCAGGCAACGCAGTATGCAGTTCGAATCTTCCGTTGAGGACCTCTAGCACAGTGTCCTACCATTTTTAGGGAGTGTTAAGTACCACAAAAAACGATGAATTACAATACTCTCAAGCCCATTTTGGGGTGGACAAATAGGCAAACTTGGGTGAATCCTTCCAAACGCAAGAGTTCAACTTCTCACATTAATTTATTCAAACGATCTCATATTTTGATATTGCAATTCTTTAGGGAGTAATGCATAGGACCATGGAAGAATACAAGAAACATTATTAAACACTGATAATGTACAAAATTTGCTACTCGTTCACTAAAAGCGAGATAAAGGTGAAGAATTTCATAGTTTTTTATTTAGTAGTGATTTACAACGAACGACGAATATTGGAGAAAAACGAAATGAGTTGCCGAAAACAATTTTCGATTATAATTAGTAGAACTTTCACTCCTCGAATCATCTCTAGATAACAACTTCTAGAAAAGTCTTTTTTTTATTATTCTCCATCTCGGCTTATCATCATATTCAGTTGCACTTTGAAGTAGCAGGGGAGTTTGAAAACTACATCTGTCATCCACAACAAACTGCAGCATCAGAACTTGAAGTTAAATCAATAGAAAGCCGATCGCGTTCTAATTCTCCCAAGAATTATAGACGGAGCAAAATATTAAACCAATGCAGAAAGAGAAATTTTTCTACTGACCTCCTTCTTCACTTTGAATTCGATACCTTACAAGAATAAGTTCTAAAATTTCATTTTGTGGATGACAGAGACAACAGCTAGCGGATGACAGTTACATGCTACACGTAGTAACGATACACAAGGAAAAAACTCATCTGAAGGAACACTTGGCAGGCTAGATTATGGTGCATGGGCTGCTGGCACGCAACTAAAGAGAGCCCAACAATCGCCAGATACCTCACGCTAGATGAAGAGCAGGCTCCTGTACCCCACGCTGCTCACTTGGCTGTGAGAGGCGCAGTTACTCTCCAGCCTCTAAAATGACAACCTCTCACTTTCCAGCGCCTTTAGCGCACTGGGTAAGCGTAATTCATTTGGAGGTGTCCTTACAAGCTTCTAAATTCCGCCGAGTAATTCATTGAGCGAAGGCTGTTGGAGCTTGCCACAGTTGCACGTCTGGTGTCTTGGACAAAATCGAAAAACACATTGACGAGGACTATTTGCAATGTTTTAATATTAAATCCTCAATATTGAAAATCTTTGGTTGCTAGAATTTATTGCATTTTTTTACCTCAACAAAGTATTCTTCATATTAAAATTTTTTCTTACGTACTTCAATTGGGCTTATAATTCATTTACAATGGCACCCGTTCGTTGCCCAATGGCATGTAATGCAAAACTTTCAGTATGTTAAGGTAATCTGGTTCTCTGAAAATGAAAAAGTGAGAAAAACAGCATCAAAAAAAGGGTGGGAGGATAAAACAACGCACTGGCAGAGCTTCCCCTTCCGATGCAATAAGGCCACTCAAAATTCTGAATGTCGAATTCTTTTCCCATAAATTCAGACCCCGATAACTGGTTCAGATCTGAACCTGGCACTCCTTCATTTTCTGAGGCCGGACTTGCTCCCAGGTCACCGGTACTCAGTCTCCAGGCAGTCTGCCTTTCTGAGCACAAAAGCTGCAGCTGCCAGTTCCAAACTTGAGTGCCATTTTTAAAGATGGTAGCTGACGGACACCCGACGGTAGCTACAACTGGCGACACTTCTGATTGCGGCACATGGTCTCCCCGACAATTTATTGAATCTCCAGTAACACTCACTTGGAAACCATATAAGTCGTGCAGTTCACTAAGGCTAGGACAGCCCACCGAATCGATGGTGCTATCTATAGTAAGACCATCTTCAAATTTGACAACTTCTCTGTAAGACGTGTTGGGAATGGTCACAATGCAACCAAGTCTTTGGTTGGCCGGAATGGATGCAACAGGAATACGAGTGCTGTCGATTTGCGCTCTCCAAGACCCGTTGGGCAGCTGGTTCATGAGGAGACCGCCTGGAACTTCCCTCGTCAGCCTGTCGCTGGTGTGGTCATAGAAGCCACACTTGACGGTCGGAAGTGGGGCGATAGCGGGGGTGTAGAACCACCAGACGAGAACACACTCTGCAGGCGGCATGGTAGGATTCGGAGGCACCCCAGGCTGAGGTGTGAGGGGTGAAGCATCAGGCGAAGGTGACAACAAAGCTGGGGCTGGAGTGAAGGTATCGGGAATGGTGGTTTCCGTGGGCTCTTCAGGGGACTCTGCTGTGTCATTGGAAGGTTGGAGAGTCGGGATGCCTGGCGTCGTTGTGGTCGAAGAGGTCGTGCTCAGCAATATGTTGCTCAGGAGCTCGACTTTCGTCGCGTAATCCCCAGGGCCGATTTCTGAAAAGGAATGCAACTAAATAAAATGAGGAATATAGAGGCTTGTGTGCAAAGAAAGATCTGGACGCACATCATATCGGAAGAGTCGTGAGCCGAGCATTGGGGAAAATTTTGACGAAGCCTCAAGGAACTAATGATATTCACAGAATTTGGACTATCTCTTTTCTTAGACAACTGAACATAGAATCAGATCGATTTTTTATGTACTCGAAAAATGAATAAAAAAGAAAAATCATTAAATAAACAACTAATAGAATTCATATCACTTCCGGCTAAAATAACGATTGAAGGTTTGTTCAGCCACTAAAAAACCGTTATGATTGCATGAATAACTCCCACTGGAATATACATTAATGTAGACTTCTTGATCCGGAATGATAGAGCAAAAATCTTCGACCGCAGCTGCCTCTCAGCGTCGTACGACACTTCAACTCTTCTGGCCATGGAAAGCAAAACGAAAAAATTCTGACCAGACAATCGAATGCTATGAAGATTCAGCCGTCATGCACTGTTGTTACCTAGTCGTTTTGTACTTTCACATTCCTGTTGTAGAATGCTTGTTTATCTGTTCATCTTGTGCTTAGATTTTGAATCCTTGTATTACGTCTAATGTAGTTCAAATATTAGATTTACCTTTTCATTAATTTAACTGTAAGTTTTTCTAATATGTTTGCAGCCTGATAATGTTGTTTGTAATGTCGAAACACCGCATTTTAAAGACATCCAGTGATGTAGCATTTTAAAGGTTGACAACGTTTTTGTAAAAAATGCTAGGTTATTCTCTTCGAATTTCATCACACGAAGAAGAACTAGAACACTTGGGACACATTATTACTTCGACAGCAAAAAATACGTAAATACTAGACAAGACCAGTGAGTGGGATCATCCTGTATCTCATTTCAGTAGAATGAAAAACTATGACAATTTTCACTGTTGTGTCATAATTTAGCTCACTAATGACTAACAATTTTCTACTCAAAAATTTTGGAGTTAGAGCTCTGCTCCTTGTAGTGGGGCAATGCGAGCGTACTCGTGTGTTTTCGAACTAGATTTTCATCTTGCATCGTCATGCCATAACTGTGGGAGTTAAAGAAGCTGATGCCGGGATACCCGCTCAACACTGTTGAGAGACATCAAGAGTTCCAAGTAGCCGCATCGCAAAATGATAAAAGGATAACATCACAAAAGGATAAGGGCATAACATCACAAAATGATAAGGGCATAACATCACAAAATGATAAGGGCATAACATCACAAAATGATAAGGGCATAACATCACAAAATGATAAAGGCATAAAATCACAAAATGATAAGGGCATAACAACACAAAATGATAAGGGCATAACATCACAAAATGATAAGGGCATAACATCACAAAATGATAAGGGCATAACATCACAAAATGAAAAGAGCATAACATCACAAAATGATAAGGGCATAACATCACAAAATGATAAGGGCATAACATCACAAAATGATAAGGGCATAACATCACAAAATGATAAGGGCATAACATCACAAAATGATAAGGGCATAACATCACAAAAGGGTAAAGAGATAACGGTACAGAAACAAAACATCACAAAATTATAAATGCACAACATCACAAAGTGATAAAGGCACAACGTCACAAAGTGATAAAGGCACAACGTCACAAAATGATAAGGTCATAATCACAAAATGATATGGGTATATCACAAAATTGTGCGGGTCATAACATCATAAAAGGAAAAGAGCATAACATCACAAAATAACTCCTGAAGTTAAATGTGCATGAAGGTAGCATCAGAGAAGTATTTCCTTAACACTTTAATTTAAAAATGAATGCATCCATTTTCCCTGCGTAAATTATCATTATCCGAGTAATTAGTCTGGACTGTAAAACCAAAATTAATCCAAGAAAATTATGGCAAAGCAAACTCAACTATCTTAGAAGACTACCATGCGTGACGCAGTCTTCTAAGGCCGCAATATTCTCCGTCACATGTACGCATAAACAATTTTTGTTGACCATTTTAAACAATTTGCGCAGCAAAGCTCCTTAGCATTACTTGCAACTCTTGTCTTGTTTGCTCTGCACTCACTGATGACGTAGAGAGTCGTAACGTCGCTCTGGACGGTTTCTTTGGTAGACTCGACGCTGCACAGGTAGTCTCCGGCCATGGAGAGGCTGGGTGACGTCACGGCGATGTTGTAAGCGTCGTCACCTTCCCGCTGCGTTACGTGTCCCAGCAGAGGCGGCGAGACTGCGGGCAGTGTTCGCCGGTTAGTACGGTGAAAAAATGGTTAGCGTGCTTCAATAACCATTGAAGTTAGACTTAAGTTAAAGTGACAGACACGGAGGAAATTACTTGACAGAAAAAATGTCGATGACTGATAACGGCTGAAGTTAAAGTTAAAAAAGTTAAAGTAAAGTTGAAGTTAACGACACAAAGGAAATTACTTGTCAGAAACAAATCGAAGAAAATTTCTACACTTACGAAGACTTGAAATCCTAAAAAATTTAACCTGTAGATGCTATCCTCGCGGCATTTGCTTTGAAATTGATGTTAACCTTACGTAAACTCACGTAAAAGTCATTCCACTTAAGTGCAAAGTCTCAACCTGCCATACGTACAAGTCCTCACGGGAAGCAAGCCCTTTGTCTGAGTTTCCGCAATTGTAACGAGTGCCATGCAAACAAAGTGACTCTGAGCTAAATATGTTGATTTAAATAGCTAACTCGCATGTTGTGTGACTCACATCTATATAACTTCATGTAATTTCGTACCCATGTGCAAGAAATATTTTTAGTGGATTAAAGAAAATAGCTTTTGTTTTCAAATTACTAATGTGTAACGCTTCCTCAATTTAAGATAAATTCGTAGGAATAAAACTTCCAAATTGAAAAAAGAACATTCGTTATCATAGCTAAATTTTATTTAGCGCATTCAAAAATATGCAACATTGAAGGAAATTCTTCATATCTTCCAAGATAAAATAAAATTGCTTAGGAACTAATCTGCCCAGCTTCTGAAGTAACAACGTAATAACGTCCGACAAAACGACGCAATTCAAGTTCCGCTCATAACTCGCTACAAGACCAAACACTTAAATACAAAGCACAGGACAACAAGGGAGAAGCTTGAGGGCACTTACAAATAACGGACATTTACTCAGTACAACTTTTTCGCCGGAGCATTTATGATTTTAGTCACCTAATGTAGAGGCTATACTTAGGCAGCTGAAATCACAGATGCCCAGGCGAAAAAGCAAGACTGGGTATGGCGTGCACAAATACGTCGTCAGCGATGCGCCGGGAGCGCCGTAGGCAGTTCCAAGCTGACCGCACTAAACGTTCCTTCGAGCAGGTTGAGTAGCGGCGAACTGACCACTCTTCTTTGAGTAAATTAACCGTTTCTTCAATGCTCGCATTGTCATGCAAAGAAAAGCCTTTTCACTGTAAGTTATATTTGCCCTCTAGGAAAAAATTCATGTAAAGATGTCCCCTAAAATGGCGCACAGCACTTCATTTTCACAGATGCTGGGGCAAGTATTCACACCAGTATAAATACAGCAAATGAATTTAGATTGTAATTAGACATTTCTGATTATTATGAGCTTATTTTCTTCAACACTTGTTTATTTTTCACACTAGTACTGCCAGTCAGCGCGATATTCTGCATGACGCATGCAATACGCCGGCCTCAGCGCAGAGGTGAACTTGTCAGACGACAGTCACTTTGTAGTTGATGTGGACGGCTTCTGATATGCCCGGCTTTAATGGATCTGCTATTTTCCATAACAAAATAGCATCACACACTTTATGCACGGGTGTGCCTAGTGTAGAAAACGTCTTGACAGCCACACTGGCAGACTCGAACAAGGTATAATCTGGATTCTAATCGATACACAAACACATCTCTAAAGATTTGAGTTAAGCCAGGTGTTCATTTCCACACCCTACACACTCAAGCTAGGTATAAAACTCGGACCGAGGCCAACAAATATAACCACTCATACCACAGGCGAATTGAGCTAAACCAGGTGTTGACCATGGAGGTGTTGACCACCACTCACCCCGCACACCGGCAGACTCAGACCAGGAGTACACCTCTCTGCCATACAAGTACCACCGGACCGCGACGACGGTCTCATCGTACCCTGCCCTGACGGAGCAGATGAGCTGGTACTGGCGGCCCACCATCAGGTAGTTCTCGTTGGGGGCCGTGCCTTCGATGGACACGACCGGCACGTCCACCCCGGCACCTGGGGACAAAGTCCTCATTAACACTTTGACTGCGGATGGTAAAACTTTGAGAGTAACCCAAATTTAAAGTCAGTTGTAGTAACCAATGTTGAAAACAGTAAGCATTACCTGGATCACGATTTCATATAGCTTTGATTTAGTATTTATGGAAATTGAATTTGTCTCTAATGGTCAGTCAGCAGCATTATGAAAATCCTCGCAGTGACCATTAGTGGCGCACGTCGCAATCAAAGTGTAAAAATCAGGAGTTTTGCATGAGGTCTGCAGCAAGATGTTCTTGCACGAGCACATGTTGCTTCATCTCCTTGTACGGGTGAAGCTCCGCAGTGTGATCTCTCTGCTACTTCGTCTATATAATTGAATATTGTATAAATTGGTGACTTTGATTTTGTGTTTTTAAACTCTTATTCTTTTAAATTTTCTTATTAGAGGACACTTTTGAACTGAAATCTAGATTTACATCCGTTTGATGTACAAATTTTTTTTCAATTTTAACACTAAAAATTAAGAAACATAAACGGAATAGAATGCAAAATATGGATTTTTTAGAAACACCGTACTAACTGGTTGCGGTTGTAAAATAAGATACATAATGATAATTTTGAGTCTTACATTGAAGTGCAACTATTTAATATGAAATGACCACTTACGACACAGAAGGCAAGAAGGCAAAGAGCGACTCACACAGACACGCTCCGTCAATAACTTTTTTGACGGAGTAAGCATATTCTGTGTGCACAGGAAAGGTCACTCAGGGACCAATAACCAATAGACCAAATTATTGAATATTCATGTTATTATCAAACCAGAGCGAGGTCACATGGCGCTGTGGCCCCACATACGACACAGAAGGCAAAGAGCAAGTCACAGAGGCTTACTCTTTCAATAACTTCATTGACGGAGTGCTCATGTACTGTGCGCACTGTGACCAATAACTAATAGACCAGATCATTGAACATTCATGAAATGACTAGACCAGCGAGGTCTAGTAGATGTCGTGTAGACACTCGCCACCAACAAAAGAAAAAGGCAAAGAGCGACTCACAGAGAGGCAGGAGAGGCAGCACGCAGAGCAGCAGCAGCACCTCCATGTCTGCGCGGTATCGTCACTACGGAGCTGCGGCAGCGAACTTCACGAGACAGCCATTTCATCAACAAAAAATGTGATCTAAAGCACTCAACTTGATGTCAAACACGGTATTTTTAAACACATTACTCAATGCACATTTAGCACAGAACGATCTCTGCAGGTACAGAAAATATATTTTGTATTTATTACGATTTACGAAGACAAACTCAAAATTATATAATATTAGTGTCTTTTGGTTCCAGAAACTTATTGGAAACCAGACTTGATTGTGAGTGAGCACTCGGTTCCAGGAATGCATGCTCCAGCAAAAATGAAAAATTTTCATCTGCTTCCCCATCAGCTGCTCGAAGGATGAAATTGATCACTATGTCCTGGTGATAAACTTTCATTGTTGGCCACACAAATGCATAGAAAACGTGAACACACACAGCACGGCACGTGAGACAGGCTGATCAACCAACAGACACCAGTGCCTACACACATATACTCGCCACCAGAGACACAAACTCCATAACTTTGTGAGGTACGCTGGTGGTGCGCCGCTCAACAGAACAAGAACGCTGGTCTGTTTGTGGCGTCCGCACACATAGAAACTGAATGGCTCCCACAATGCTATGGCGTAATTCAGAACGCTCAGCCAAGTTCATAAAAACGCTAAATGAGGACAACGAGCACACTGTACGTCCTCTTCTGACGGAATAAATAACTACGATAAGATTGGTTTGCATTGGTTCGCCAACTGAACAATAGCACTTCCACAGTGAGCACATTTAGCTTCACAGAAAATTGCAGAGAGCGTCACACAGCAATTACTCTTTATTATACTGAATACCCGTGAACAGTAGGTGATAACCAGACACAACAGACTGGAGTTTCAATTGACTCTTAGCGATACTTCGGGTAGAAAAAAGCTAAGATACGTAGTTCTATGTCGACATCCCAACACTTGATTCATGATAAATTTCAAAAGATGTCCAAAGACTTGATACATGATAAATCAATCATACAATCTTACAGATGAACATGGGTCTCTCATCACACGTATATTACAATTCATTGCCGATTTACGAAGTGGAGTAGAAGTGTCAAGTTCGAGGTTGAGTAAGAAATATTTTCCAATAACGAAGGAAGGGCGATAAAAGCAATGCTCATATCCTCCATCAGGAAGCGTACTTATGGATGATGTATGGATATCCACATAACTTATACATGCAGTGAGAATATATTTACAGCTTAACATTCGTATTTGAGGTTTAGGCCTAAGTACGCTGCCACAAATTGAAAGCACCTTAATTTTTCACCATTTCTGCATGCGACCAGCGTATCATTTCGAGGACAACACATCAAAATTTGAAAAATAAAATGTTCATATTAATTAGTAGTGTAGGATATATTATTCTCTCACCATAACTGGCCAAGTAAAGAATTCTTTACAGTACCATAGACGTTGAAAAATGAGGTTACGGAATAAAATCGCACATTAATTTGGTTTTTAAAACCACTGTTAAGAAAAACAAAGTATGCAGACAGCATAGGGAGATAATATTTTTTGAGAACAGCCATTGAATCAATAAACAGAACGAATCGATTCTAAACAAAAGCTAGAACAATTTGTACAGTTCATACGGACGTAGTGGGTCTAGGACTATATCTGCTTCAGTGGGCCATACTCGAAAGTACACAGTAAAAAATAGAGGGAATTCAAGACACTTTTCCAGCACACATGCACACAGCTAGTCTCGCGTTACTGAACATTACTGAAAAACAGAAGGGAAACGTTCACTCACGCATACACTACTGAAAAACAAATTCAAGTGAGCTTCCTTGTATAAATTTAGCCAGCAACGAAACTTAAGCTCAGCTAAATGGTCTTACAGCGTTTAAATGCATTGTATCAGCGTACACACTTATACAGGTACAGCAAAGATCTTTTATCTTTAAATGAAACATCTACATTGAACATTCCAATATTAGAATCGAACTGTACAAATGTTTTCTCAGCTTCATGACCTGCCTGACGAGAGTACGCGAAAAAAAGAGTAAGTTCAATAAACAGAAGAGTTCTTCCCAGCTTCATTCACAATCAACACCAGCGAACTGGGATAGAATCACAGTTTTTATTGTTCACAGTCTACTGCTCAACATCTGTGCCACGAGGTGACCTATTTCTAAAAGCCAGTTCTTTCCACTGACAATTCATCACCGTCATCAAGAAAGAGAATAGTTTCCTGTCAATTATACGAGAGCGTCGCTTCAGCTTAACTCCCGAGGGTAGGCCAAGGGAAGGAAGGAAGGAAGCAAGCCTGCAAAACACTTCCCTGTGATTTTAGAGCTCTACGTTCGCATGAATGTAGTGGCGTGCGACTCGTCGAGCGCTGGCCTTCAGCGACTCCGACGCGACCTTCTCTGATCGTAGTGATCCTACGACGAGTTCTCGGGAAGTGCAGATGACGCTCACCTGGCTGGTGTAATGTTCTACAAATGCATCATTTAAGTAACATGGAACTCTTTTTGTGCGAAGTGCACTCTCACTTAAGTAGTACAGAAATCTACGTTTGCGTAGTAAAAACTGAAGTTATTTTTGGACAGATAAAAAAGAAATAAACCAATTTTTCCGCAAAAATTCCCCAAAACTTGAACACTAAAAGTTTGAGTTCATGCAGTTGAGCGTAGGTACGCGAACACATCTGTCAAGGGTCGGATTAACTCAATAGCTGTGATTCAAGTGTTCATTAAAAACGGGAAATATTGCACTAATGCAGTATATGGGATACTTTATAAACGAGAACTGACATCTGGTATATCAACTGACGAATTTAGCTACGAACTCGTACTCTTCGGGAATCCCGTAACTCGATAACACACAAAATCGTCTCAGAACATGCATTGTTCTCAAAAACTTTAAACGAGTTTTCATCCCACTTACACAAGAAGGTTTCGAAAATAATAAGAAAAAGCTCTTAAGGGCAGCATGTAATACGGGACGGAGATGAGCATGTTGGTTCACAGGTCGTTTTCCACCCCATTTTCTATGGTGAGTGCCTGAGACTCATTCTACACAAGCTACTAGAGTTTGATACTCAAAATTCCTGAGTGTATGGGATCAAACACTATTTCCCCGAGCAGGATACATGTAAATTTAGGGTATTAATACCACCACAATTAGCCTTGGCAAGAGACGCACAAACCAAGTCACAGCGTACAACAGGCAACGAAAATGCAGTTCACCTGCGTTTCAAAAATGCACAGAAACTTTCTCATGCCTAATTCTTGCACAAGAATTGGCCGTAAATGTGCAGTTTTACAGTAAGCATTCCTTTTAATATCCTAAGAAAAACAGCACATGTGTTAAAATGATTATAAAGCTCAGATACTCATACAAAATCTACTTTTGTTAACAAACGATAAAAAAACTATCATCGACAATGAATTCAACTGTTTCCTATTTGAACCCATGATTACTACAACTACGACAAAAACCCCCTAACATTTCCATTCGCATCAACTTGGCGAGTTCAACAAATAGAAGTTGGATGGCAGCCAAATTCCTCTTCACCTATTTGACAAAGTCAACCTGACGACCTAAATGAGCTATTTGTACGAGTGAACACGACACCAGAGGATGTCTGTTCCATAAACAATCGCTGCAGCACACAACACCTCAGCCACTGGAGAGAACGAGATCTAATTGTGATGCTGGCCACGACTGCTGCCAGCAGTTGTCACAGCTACGTGTAGGTGTTTGTTTTGTGATACGAGCACTGACAGTTGTTTGAAGCAGCAGCTTCTAACCGACATTATACAGACTTTACTTCTGATTGCGTCAAATTGCTACTTTCCGTTGTTCACTGTTAAGTTGAATACATCCAAATTTGACCATGTTCTCCCATTGCAGTAGATGGAAGCATTTCATTAAACAGAAGTTACAATGACCAAAAACAACATTTAATCTCAAAGCATGACTAAATAGCATCCAGACTCGGACTCGAGCAGTGCAGCGGATCTGTTCTCCTGTTTATTGCCTTGGTTCAACCCCATCGCCTGGGCTGTCATCTTCTACGCAGTGTTGTTCTTGCCGCACACACAAACACATTTTGAACTTTGAACACTTGAACCTTAAACTTAGGCCATTGATTGTACTTCATTACCGACACCCATTGGGGAAAGCAGTAGTTGTGGCGTAAATCGTGGTGCGTCGAGAAAACTTGATGTACAGCACAAGTGTTCGCTTACTCTTCCTGATACGCTCGATTTCTTCTTGAAAAATCGCTCGGATTCTCAATGACAGGCAGAAATTGCTCAGTATTACTTCTAAGCATTTTTCAAAAGTAGTAGATATGGAATAAAAGTTATTACAGAAGCACTACATTATGATTTTCATCACAAGGTCGGAGAGTTGCAGCAGCTACACACACTCCCTCGCACCGACCGCTCCACTACACACTGAAACCAGGAACTGGACAACAAAAGCACCTGCCGTGATACCACCTGAACTCTGGCTGAGGCTGCCGCTCAGAACTCCAGAAAAAAATCAAGTCAGGCCCAGAAAAACCCAGACGTCATAGCAAGATTTAAATTGTTAAACATATCGTAGGTGAAAGCCATAGATCATGTAGAATTGATTTTGATCCAAGTATTGTTAACTACATTCAGCTGAAAATAAATGAGCTTGGTCTTGCATTTTACGAACCAATATGAGAAAATTACCTCATTACTGCAACCATTACATACAGCACTATATGTGGTTTCCTATTCGATTCTTAAAGTACGCATTTTTATTTTTGCTGTTTGCAAGGTTAAAACTGTAATACTGGAACAACTTTCCTCAATTGTACCATTTCTCTCCTACTCCACCGATAGTAGAAGTATAAAGCTCACTTTCTTTGTAATAATGTGAACTTTGCACTGAAGAGATCCAAATAAGAATAAGAGGGCATCCATACATAGCTCTGTGTTGTGACTCTTGTTACATTCTCGGAGGTTATCGCATCTGTATCTGCATCTTCGGAAATCATTCCCTCACTAGAATTTAGAAAATACAGCATTCAACGTATCATATTATAGTGTCTCATAGTTCTTCAGCGCACTGCGAGTGCCGTGAAGAGAATATTCCAAATACTGCACAACAAATTCTTCAAACGTCCGCGACGTGATACGTGAGAGATCTTAACATGACTCAAAACACTGAATCAATTAACGTGCAATTTCCGCAAGCATATTTCATGACCTTTTCATTTACATTTTCATTATTACTTTGACTATTGCATTTCGGTCCTTTTAAGTATCTAATTTGACAAGTTGACAATGCAACTACGATGATATGTATACAGAAATTCACTCGATAATACAATAATTTACATAGGTTTTGAAATTGGTGAAATGCAGAAACCTGTGTAGTCTGTCAAGAAAAACCCAGATCTCACAGATCTGGGCTTAAAATCCCAACAGCCTGTGTTGCACCGTCTGACCTTGCTGTCTGTGTTGACAACTGGCCTCATTGTATGTGATAGAATCAACCAGCTTATGGTTTCATGACTTCTACGGATTCCTGAGGCTGCAGTTTATGATAGTATGGTTTTGTTATAAATTAAGTATAATAATTGCGCGGCAACATGACATAAGAGCAGAGGATCTACCACGATAAAAATTGGAATTTACGTGTTTTTTTGAAAACTATCTCGAATTTTCTTTACTTTATCTCGTACAAAACAAAATGCGTTGGTTGCATTAACTTTTATTGCATGTTTTCAGTCATAAGTACATTTTGCATGTCCCGCTCAACCCTTTGATTGGAAAGGCCTGTTCGGATAAGGCGATCGACGCGATAAAGAAAAAGCAAACTCAGATGAGACCAACATGAGAGTTGTTCAACTGGAATCTTTGATTACAAACTTGTAAAGCTGCCCTGTCCTGACAACCAAACAAAACTCCTGTGCTGTGCACGAAATGCTGTTCCTCCTAACACGGCTCATGTCAGGTGGGCTGTGATGCAACTCTTCCTGCTTGAGAGTGGGGCGCGACGAACACTATGACATGTGTGATATCTCATGTTTCAATTTGGGCTTCGAATGCATTACTGCATGTGTTTTATGTTAAATTTTGGTACAAAAATTATCAATGAACTTTTTTAACAATTTGATACCGACTTCAAAAGCATTGGGAGTTTATGCACATAACTTCATTATCATTTATTTGAGTACTGTTGAATGTTTTCATGTTGGTGAAATTTGAAATAAAAATGCTCACTGTACATCACACATACTATTTCAACTACATAGATAGAATACATACCAAGACCGAAGTTATCGAAGAGAATAACGATAAGCGTTTTGATCAGTCACTGGTGTTTCACTGCCCTGCATGTGAGACGAATGGCTTCTATACGCGAGGTTATCTAAAATTCTAATTTGCTCATCGTCAACGACTATCGACGGACAGAAGCACTGATCCACAGAGAGCACACTTATCAATCCACCCATTACGATGCATGGAAATATTACGTTTATGGCGAACAAAATAATTTCAGCGCAAATGAGTTTCTGAACCAAGGAAAAAAAATATGGTCTTCTCCTGCTAACAAATTTTAAATTCACTATTTCATGTAAGAGAATAATGGTAAATAAAAACCTTGCTGTTTCCCTCAAGGCGGGTGTTGACACTTCAGCTCTTGCTACACACGATTTACTGTAGTTACCACTGTAAGCAGAACATACTCGTTCCCGAGAGCGGCTCTTGGTGAATCGCTCAGCTGGCAGCAGGAATAGAACCTCACCCTCTGTGAGTCGGTCGGGCTTGTTGCCTTTTTTCGAGGATATTAGGAAGAAATTGCTGAAATAAAAATTACTATCAGATTATCTACTCGAAGTATAATATCAATAACATTAAACAATAAGAATATCAACCTTATCTTCTGGAATATCAATACTGATCAT
Source organism: Platorchestia sp. MABIK (assembly GCA_014220935.1). NCBI lineage: Eukaryota > Metazoa > Arthropoda > Malacostraca > Amphipoda > Talitridae > Platorchestia > Platorchestia sp. MABIK. The sequence continues at coordinate 53,854 of JACJUY010005120.1, forward strand.
CAGAACACCACAACCGACGTCAATTTGTTAACATCGACCGTCAGGTTATCAAATTCAACCGTAAATTGAAATCTTTACTTTTAGTTAGTACTCACAAAGACCAATTTGCATCTTGGACAGGAGTCGAACTTAAATCTTTCGTGTACAAATCGACTATTTGGCGACAGGGATTTCAGGAGTACACTGTATGCAAGCTGAAGTATGACAGTTTCTTTTCTTCATCATCCATGCAAGCGGGCGAAGATATTCATTTGTGTTTTGGGAATGAAATTTTAGCTGGTATCGAAGTGCAACTAACAAACAAAATTGTTTAAATTCAGAGGATTGGAATAACAAGAGAATGACAGTTCACCACACTTTACTGAAGAAGACTCGCATAACAGGCTGCTCGAATATCCGCGTTATAAATTAAATTACTTAGCCATGTTAAATAAGGAAAAAACATCCAATTGTTAAAGATCAAAAGAGATCATTAGTGTCAATGAGAGAAAAGTGTCTTTATTGTTTTGTTATCATAAACAAAGTAGCGGCAGTATAGACATTTACAAGAGAACACAGACTAGTCTTAATTTTAAAGAGCACAGTGCCAGGAATAATTTCACAAAAATACCACGGGAATACATTACTGGATTCGTTAGCGCTATTTATAGTGTCGGAACCGCTTCAATTTACGAAAAATACTTCCTTAGACATGTCTCACCTGCAGCAATCCTAAGCTCGATACGTCCATCGGACAAGCGGTCGCACTTAATTTCTAAGCATAATTTTACATGCATATTTTTTCAGTTAAAAAATCTAGAAAAACGTACAACAACAATTGGGCGTACGAGGATCTAATAGCAAACAAATTTCTTCGAAGTAATGACTAGTCAAGGCTTTGTGCCTCTTCTTTCTGCGCAGTAAGATGCATGCTACTAACGTCGATTCGATCAATCACGAGCTCAAATCATGTTCTTGCAGCGAATTCAGTTTCGATGAACGAAGAATAAAATCGGATCGAGTGAGCTGCAGTCGTGTGCGAGTCCGACTGTGGACTTTCGGAGGCCGGGACGGCCCTCAACGAAAATCGATTTAAGATACAATATATAGAATTTAAGATATCACTTGAAAGACAATTATTTTTCCTCGAGGGAAATTTTTAGACTCGAACAAACAAAAATAAAGATAATTTACATTCTTTAAAAAGACATTTTCACGAATTGGAATAAAATTCAACTTATTAGATTGATGTGAGCTGTTCTTTATCATGTAGAGGTCATCTCGAGGCTACGGGGAACATAGACGGTCGAGGGAAAGTGGAGGCTCCAGGGCAGGTATGTCCCGACGAACGCGAGATTTTTTCCCTCAAGATGCATAGTATTCGACTTCCTGCTGGTGCCCTTGCTGGGGTTGCTGCTGGTGCCCTTGCTGGGGCTGCTGCTGGTGCCCTTGCTGGGACTGCTGCTGTAGTTGCTGCTGAGGTTGGTACTGCTCAGGAACCGATGGCTCCGCCGTCGACGGCGGGATGATGTACAAGTCTTCGTTGACCTGCCCAAAAATTAGTCATACATTTGGGCGATGGGAAAAACGCCCGAATGTTGATTTAGAGTGGAAAAAATGTGACCGTGAATTCAACCAAGCCCCTTTTATGAAGACGCGCCTTGTATTTAGAGTCGAGAATCTTGCACCTGAACAGTTCTGACCTCCACGCCAGCCAAAACGTGTGGCATAATTTACTACACAAATATTGCAAGGTTTCGAGCAAATATGATGATTAAAACCCATATCTCAAGCGTTACGCGCTTACGCAGCCTGCGTGTACCCACCCTGAAGGCAGCCTGCGTGTACCCACCCTGAAGGCAGCCTGCGCGTACCCACCCTGAAGGCAGCCTGCGCGTACCCACCCTGAAGGCAGCCTGCGCGTACCCACCCTGAAGGCAGACTGCGCGTACCCACCCTGAAGGCAGCCTGCGCGTACCCACCCTGAAGGCAGCCTGCGTGTACCCACCCTGAAGGCAGCCTGCGTGTACCCACCCTGAAGGCAGCCTGCGTGTACCCACCCTGAAGGCAGCCTACGTGTACCCACCCTGAAGGCAGCCTGCGTGTTCTCACACAGGACGTTGAACCACCACTCGCACACGCGGTTCGCTTGGTTGTAGATGGTGCCGTTGGGGCACAGGAAGCTCTCCTTCAAGCCGTCCGTCTTGCAGTAGTGCCATACCTGGTAAAAATTTCAGTTCATTTCCGATACAGTCAAGTCAAGTTGAAAATAATGTACGCTGCTTACTAGTTGTTTTGAGTAGCAAGTTTTTAGAGGTAGAAAGATGGTCGTGCGTTAGTATTTCCATGAGTACTTGAATTAAACGTACTGTTTCGGTACCTGGAGATTCGTGCTTCATAGGTTTCGAAGACAATAAAAAAAATTTAAGGTGGACTTAGACCGTAGCTTGAATTTACGTTATTTCTCCACATGTTCGTTGCATTATTTTCTCAAGGATTGTCGAAAAAAATGATATTAAGTCGTCTTTCTCTGTATTGCTCCAGACACAAAAAATATTCTAGTGTTCAAGAGAGAGACTTTCCTCTCCATTCTTATGATCCATCTAATAAATAAAAGACTTAGCAATTGATGCTTCACGAGCCAATACGAAATATCAAAACACAAGAATTTTCAGTATCCATTAGATTTTGACAAGTTATCCTTTATCAATCAATCAGGAGAACCCGGTAATTTTTGTTCTGGGAGCTCTTTTTAACAGGTAAAATATGTGGATTACTGTTTGGTCATTTTCACAGCCTCCTGATATATCCTGCATCCTCGTCAGCATAGCTCACCTGA
>JACJUY010005121.1:0-50920 GCA_014220935.1 Platorchestia sp. MABIK
AATGATATGTTTATCTCAAGTGTAAATTGCTCAAAACACTTCCAGATCATATTTTGGAAAAAATGTTTGTGTCACAGATATGATGTGCAATGTCTGTGACTGTTGGCCCAAATGGCAGTCTCATTGCGAGCAAATCAAGTGAGTATTTTGGTTGGGAGGAAGAATGAGGTGCCTTGAAGTACCGTCAGTGAGGGTAATTTTTGAAGACGATGAAGTAACTAATTTGATCCATAAAGAGTTAGTAGGGAGAGTGAGTGCTGCTCGAGGGAGACGAACAGCAACCTTGTCGCTAGTACTCGGGTTTACGAGACGTCCTAAAGCCTGCATCGTAACCCTGAGTGTATGAATTATCGCTGGAGCAAATTTGATCGTAACATTTTACAGGGATGCTTGCCGCTTGAAAACAGGCCACATTGTTATCAGGTAGCCCGTATTGTTAAGGAAAATCACTGTTGTAAAGGTTAAATTGAATGCTCTATACTATTCCTCTAGATTGAAATGTTTAATTTTGCATTTCGCAAGGTGAAATTCGCTTGCTTCATCTTCATTTCTGTAGGAGTTGAGTGAACTCCAGAAATTAACAAGGATGACCAGTTTTCATGTTCTTTAGCTTACAATATGGACACCGGGGACAATGCTCCAGATTAAACCTAGTCATTGTTCTAAATTCCGTTTTGTTTTTCGCATCGACAGTTAGTTCCTCGCGTGACTTGATCAATTCACATGAAACTGTGACTCAATTTGAGTGACATATGATTCCGGTATGAAATGCATTGCTTATTTTGTATGTTTCCTGAGCTTTCAAGAAGGCCTCGGCAAAAAAAACTTTGTAATCGGGTCAGATCAAAAAATGCATCACTGTCTGCGCTTAAGAGAAGAGGCTGCTACGTGTGTACTTGTAGTTAACAGTTTTCAAAAGTTGTATAATTTGCATCGAGAGATTTTGTGTTCAATGCATCTGAGGGTATTGTTACAGTACTTCTTTTTAAGTACAAGAGAACTGTAGAATTCCTGTATTTTACTCTGGTGAACGTATTGGGTACCTTATTTACGATGTTCGCCGACCTTTTGTATCGTTTGTACGATCTGTGCTGGTGCTATTGCCGTGCTCGGCGGCGTTTTTTTGTTAATTCCTATTGTACAGTTCATAGATTCTTTCACTCAATCATCAAGCAATCTTTGGGTGTGTGATGATATTGTCCTTCTTTCGTTGACTGATGATTTGATGCTAGCTTCCTCCCCTCAGGGGGATACAATTATTGTATCTATGGGAATTAGCGCTCCCAGGGGGGCAATGTGATAGCCCGAGCTAAAGGTTAGGTAGGTTTTCTTTTTGTTAAAATAACATAGGTTTTTGTTTTGTTACGGACCAACATTTTTTCGGTTCACTGCTGTCCTGTTTTTCAACACCTACTACTTTCTTCTTCAACTTTGATCTTGTTTCATGAACTTCTTTCTTATGTTACTGTTTCTATGCCCTTTCTGCATGGATTCCGCGTTCCCTTAACTCATACTAAATGGTGCCTTCTTCCTTCCTCTCTTTGGATCGCCTTTGTTGCGGATAGGGAGGCTTAAACTAACTAATAATCTATCAATCTGCTAGCTTCCTCGTGGTGTTTTGAAGTTTTTTTTGCTCTTTTTGATGCTTTAGAAGTATTTTAATCATTAGATCTTGTCATTTCCCATAGGTTAATTTCAATCAACTATAAGCCCTACTTGTTTACTGTGAATTCACTAGAAAGAAAATTTTCTTCAGTATTTCAATTTATACCTACGATCCATCAGGAGAAAAGACCCGACCCACTGCGTCTGCATAAAAGAGAATTCGCTTTGTTTCGTTTGCTCATGATACATTCGTCAAAACACGAACCCTTCGGACCGTCTGCGGGCCGAGTGGACGTCCTACTCCCTAGCTTGTTCTCTACAACGGGCACAATTTTACTAATGAAAAGATATGATCTAGCAGACAGCGGTAATAAATACTGGCTTGTGGAACACCCTCTCCTCCAACGCCTCCCTGTGTTGCCTGCTTCTCCGCCTCCCCTTGCCGTGCTTCTCTCTCTCTCGCTCAAGTTCAAATGTTCAACACGCCTATGGTTCCTTATTATTTTGTCATTATTATAATTTGTCATTATTGCGACTTAGGTAACTGAAATTGTGCGCTGGTTTCTTTTATTTGGCATCTTTTTCAGCATTAGTATCGACTATTTAAAATCACTATGCTGAAATCGTTTACCCCTTTGGTTATGTTAGAACTCTCATTCCTTTAAAACATTTTCATTACCAACATGTTTTTGCCGCGCTAAAGTGTAGATTAGCCTTTTGTGTAGGAGTTTTAGTTTTCGTTGAAAGAACATCTTCTGCATTGCTCCAAAATTAAAATTTACATCTTAATCAGTGTTCTGTTTTCTTCTGAAGACAATATTGAGTAGATATTTGGTTCATTTGAGTAGATATTCTTGTTTCCATTTTCTGTTAAAAGTTCGCACCTACTGATTTTCTTAATGTAATTGTAATTGAGAAATGCGCTGTTACAAACATACGGAATGTTCTTGATATCACAAGAGCATCCAATTTACAAGGTTTCATCAGCCCTCGCCTCCAGAATAGCCCTTGTCACGGAGCTCGCTACGATGGATGGAGCTCTGTAATTACTCGCTGCAAGTCTACTCTAATTGCAGCACACATTTGCTTCGCGCTTTGCTCTATTTTGTTGTTGCGCGTGTGTGTATGGATACATTAATGAAAGAGGTTTTTCTCTCGTTTAATAGGGTACCCTTTTAAATACCAAAACTAGTTGAGTAGTAAATCAAGCGAGATTTATCCATCTATTCGACTCAGCTTTCACTGACCAAGCTATGACACTTATCGAACTTCGTATCACTGCACCAGAGCTTTTGTCACTCCGTTTCACTTCAGACCGTAAGCCTATACCCATTTGCGCTACACTGAACAAATTTTGCGCCATATACCTACCGACGAAAAAGTGTATAGTGGTCTTGTAATTTGCAATAAACTGTTCCAAGCCTGATTGCTCTTCATTAGTCAAGAATATTTCGTCCATTGAAGGTATGTCGGACGCGTTTCAGTTTGTACTCTTAGTAACTGCTCGTGAAATTCTGTGCTGCACTCCAAATGTCTTATGGTCGTAGTTTCATTATTTAAATGCTTTTTGACCATTGTTGTTGAAGCAGTTTCAACACACATTGAGAAAAAATTAAATCCTTAGGATTCTATTAACATCATATCACGCTTTTTTATGATCAAGGCTTCTGTTCATGATCGAATATGAGGCAAGTGTTGCTTTTCTGTGTATTTGAAATAAAGCGTGCATTTATTTTCGAGGGATCAAATTTCAGAGAGGTACGCGTGGAATGGCACCCGGCTCTTGCCGGTCGGCGGTCTCGTTCACTTCTGGAAGCGCTGGCCGTCATTACGAGGAGGCTCTACTTTACGATGCCTATCATTGCTGGGGTTGGCCTTAAGTGTGGAGTTTAGGATCACGAGCCAGGACTGAGGGTGGTATTTTTCACCGCACAACAATCCATTATCCCATTATGAGTGACGTGTTCGTAAGCCCCCGATGCAGTCGCCGACGCTATTATCGCCAGCGCTTCTGTTCTCTTGATTTGCTTTACGATCGACGTCGCGCCCGTCAGAACAATATCATTTTTTCTGCTCCTCTACGTGCATGGTGAGGAAAAAGGGATGCCTTTCTTTGCATTTCAGAAGGGATGTTTTCGTCCTATAATAGGTGTCCCGTTTATGGTATTTTTAAACTTTCGCTTGGATTTAACTACTATTGTTTGCCTATTCATTATTTGAACGAAACATCGATCCGTAGCGCTTTGTTCTCTTGGGGAATCTTCATGCCCATCATTACAGTCCTTCGCCGAATCTACGAAGCATTTGATATGAATTCTGCGCGTTTAACGTTGTTGTTAAATGTCTTGAGGAAACATATTTTCTGTTCTTTATCATTTGGGAGAGCTACGCGTTTCGAAAGAAAGTCTTTGAGATCATCTTCCAGTCTGTGCCCTTTGGCATTTGTTCAGACGTCTGCGTTGTCACAGCTCAACAGTGCCTAAACAAGTCTCTTCGCATCCAGTTGTGTGTTGTTTCACTCGGAATAATAATGTTGTTGCTATCCATTCAACTGAGCTACATTACACACCGTTTTGCAAGTTTTAAGGAGTACTTGGTGGCGAAGTAGTGTCTTCTTCGTGTGAACAGTTTATTGTAACGAACACGTGGACGTTAAATTAGCTTTAGTCCATTCGTAGGTAAAGAAACTTCTATTATACAATTTTTGTGGTAATAATTTTGGGCTTATACGAAAAAGTTTTGTCGGTTTCGGAAATCCTTTGTTAGAAAAATACAAGACGCTCTTTCTCAAACATTTTATAGTGGTATGTCTGAGAACATAGGAAAATTCCATTCTGTGTTCCAAAAATGAAACTCTCACATTTTTTATTAGGATTAGTGACTTGATTCAACACGTGCGTTTTGACGAATAAAATTTGAAGTTATTTTACCGATTTGATTCGACGTGTGTTTTTTCATAGTTGAATTCCAAATCAAGAGCCGTACATTTCTAGGTCAACAATGACAGAATTAACATTTTTTTTCTTTAGGGAAATTTCTGAAGCAAGTTTTTTAAAACGCGTTTATTCCTAGTTTTAAACATTAATTTCTATGTTTTTTTCTATAAATATGAAGTAATGCAGTGAAATCTTCATTCTTTTGAGAATACATTTGACTCCCCTACTCGTAATGATAAAATCCTAGTCGAAGGGTGAAATGTTCTCAATGTAAAAATCTTCCATTTTAAACCGGCTGTGCTATATTTTACACACTCTAACAGATGAACGAGGAAATCACTTAGATGAGCAAATTATATGTGTAAAAAATGCAATTATGCAGAATGAAATAAGTATTTTGAAAGAATCTCACACACGTGCATTTGATCCGTTATTTGGGCTTGCGTCAGTTATGTTTGTTCTATTTCCTAGGCTCCTTACGAGGCGTTATCTTCGTGGCTTTTAAAATTGCTCATTTACATGATTTCCATTCCTAGTGATTGAATATAATGACTCTATCTAGGCAGTTCGATCAATGATTATTTCCTGATTACATTTACGCTCAAATTCTACTCCTGCCTGCAGCTCATGAAATGAATAACATTTCCCGACTTCGAGTAAGAGAACCAAGATGTATGCCTAGCAACTCCAGAATAGACCATACTTTCTAATGTTAAAGATGCTGTTCATTGTTACCAGATACGCCACCGATTGTTGTATATAAGCCTTCTCTCCGGGTAATAACGTAGCTTCTCCGTCGTAACCTTACACCGTGTTGGGTCCGTCCCATACGAACTCTACGGGCGAGTTACTACAAAATCCTTATCCCACGAGTATGTATTGCTCTCCGAGATCACGAGAGCTTTAGTTAAATCGGAGCTTATTTACTGAATATAGTGCTTAGTTTGAGCTTTAGTTTAATCTTAGCTTATTTGCGAGCAGTCAAGTTAGCGCCTAGCCTGAGCCAATATAATTCGAGGTAATTTTATCCATCCAGTCCTCGAGGTAAGCTTGGGTTTAATTAGCGTTCATTTCGTCAAGGCGCAGATGAGTTTCTAATAAGTTCAGGGAAAAAGTAGAGGTGGCGTGAGCCAGCGTAATCAGAGTACTGGCGTGATAGGAGCTCCGGCTCGCAGCTTCACCAGTAAATAGCGAGCCGGCAGAGAGGTACTGCTGCGCCATGAAAGCTTTATGACCCCGCCCTTTTGGATGAGCTGTCGTGCTGCCTCTGCTTTATGATATGAACCATCACCCCTCTGCTCCTCTCTGCCATTCTTTCATAATGTCATTATCTTGGGGTGAACTTCATGCTCCGAGGTGGACGTATGGGCGCCGTCTTGCCTTCCTGTCGCTCTGTCCAATTCATGACCAATTGTTTGTAGTTGGAAGATTTTTTCTTCTTCTACTCCTGCTATCATAGTGGATATTTTCTTCGATGTTCTCATTATACTCCCTTGGTAGTATTCATGGTAGTGGTGTTGTCTGCTACTCTAAACCTTGGCACTGTCAAGTCCCTTGCTATTCGGAATTTATTCATCATTTCAGGAAGTCTAATTCAAGAAATTTACGGAAATCACCTTTCAACTTCTTGCCCATGGATCCTTCCTTTTCAATATTAGTCTTCACTACCTTCCCTGTCCAAATGAATTTACAGAACATGATATATTTGTATTTTTATTTACCGCATCTACAACGTTTTCTGTGTCAGCGACGGAATGTGTTTTGGCTCGTGTTCATAATCTTAGACTCAAGTAACAAGCTGCTTTATATCAGTTTCTTTTCTTCGGACCTCGAGACACGATGATGGCTTGTGGCCATCCGCTCATTTGAGGGCCTGAGCATCTGGAGCTGACCTGGACGAGGCCTATTTGGTAGCGTTTGTCCTCGTTTTAATTTTGAAATTTGTTGTCTCTAACGAAGAACAGTTGTCACATGCACTGCATGGTATAAATAATTGTTAAGTTGGAGTGGCCTTGTGTTCCTTCTTTTTACCTACAATATCGCTTTCGGTTACTTAGTAAAACTTTACTGTTTTCTTTAACGGCCTGGGCCAGCCGTGACCGTGACGCTTGGGCTTTTTGGATAAAAACTTGTATTGGGGATTTTGTTAAGTTTCACTCTGTAAGCTCCTCTGATTCTACTGAACTGGCATTTAGGCCAAATATAATAGAAGAACTTGTTAGTTTTGTCATCTCCTTTATTTTTACAATTTTAGTTATCTTTTTCTTTTAATTTTCGTTTTATTCCTATTGGGAATGATCGTTTGTGTCGAGCGTTCGGCCACTTTTCCTCTTCTGAAATTACTCGCTTGGGCTATCAAAATTTTTTCAAAATAAATCCTTTTTTTCAGCAAGGTTCCATTATTCAACTCGCGTTTTGTGAATTTTCATCGCGCTGAATAATATTCACCTCTTCCTATGCCTCCTCTTGTTGTGTACATTCTCACTTTATCATTGTTAATTTTAAACCAAAATTATTGTATTAACCCTCGAAGTGTAGGAATGTCCATTTAATCAACTCTATTCTTATTTATCTGCTTTTTTAATTTTATCTTTCATCGGACTCGAACAAAACTACTCTTCTTGTAAAAGATTTTTGTGTACACCCTATAGAAGTTGAAACTCTGAAATTCAGCTTTCTTCCTGCCGTTCTGTAACTAGGACAGTTATTTTCCTGACCACATTTTCACTCTTGTTGCGTTCAACGTGGAACTCCACATCGATTATTTCTTGGTTCAAAGGTGCACTGCTTCCTTGTAATTGAATTATACTGTGAGCTTCTTCGTTGATGCTCTTGAGTTGAATACGTTCGTTTACTGCTTCTAGTTCGCGATTAGCTCATGGGTTATTCGATAAAATATGAAAATAAAGCTTTTGATTAGTTGATTTCTGTGTAATTCTGTACATTTATTTTCTGAAAAACGATAGGTGTGTAATTTTGCATTTTATATTTCTAAGGATTTACGAAGCTGTTCTTTAGTGTGGGCCCGCGTGTTGAATGACATTTTGGTTTTAATGTTACAGATAGATGCGCATTAAGCCCTAAGATAAAGTTTGGAGGACTACGCATACTGCTGCCTGTTTCGTGGCTATCATTTTAACGCAGTTTCTGCCCTACCTTGCATATTTATACTACAGGCATTTAGATGCTAATGCCCATATTGTATGCTAATGGGCGACTATAGTGTACCTACTGAGCTTGGTGCGGTAACTCTTTCTACGATGCGTACTTCTTTTTGCCGGCAATTGCGTCTTCGTTATTGTGTCGTGCCCCTTATTCATGTTAGGCGCTACGTGCAACTAGATGGTCTGGCCGCTCTAATCGCCCCTTCGTGAATGCGCCATCGAAACTTTGTCCGAGCCGTGCGATTATTATACCTCGCGTCTCTCCTTTTTTCAATGTAAGATTTCGTTCTTCTTGTCCAGTATAAGAGTTGAACCTTGAATTTGTATCGGTTCTACTCGCGTTACAATTTTACTTTGCATCTCCTCATGATTAAATTTTTACTTTTTCGGTACTCTAATCTCGTTACTCTTTAATTATACTCTGTTGTAAATTTTCGCGAACGCGTTGAAGAATGAGAATAGTACAGTTAAGTAACTGTCTGTAGCGCATGGCTCAATCGTCTCATGCCCTATTCCTGATGTACGAGTAGGTTTAATTTGATATTTTAATTTTGATGTGGGTTAATCTTTTTGTAATGTTTTGTTCATCTTTTGCAACGATGTGTGCTGGTGTTAATTTAACGTTCAAATGTTCATTTTTAAAACACATTCACGTGTGTTGGTGTGTGAAAGGTAACATGTGATTGCTTCTAAACATGTACAAAAACTATATTCATATTTCGTGCGTTTTAAATTGAAAGGAGTGTTGGCGTCTTGTAGAATGAAGAACTACTTAGGATTGTTGGCATAGCAACGCACTGCACATGTACTGTGTCAAATCTTTCCATAAGTCTTTTTTTTTATTATCGCCCATGCAGCGCATAACTTGGGATCTATCTTCACGTTATGATGACTTCCAAAGTTTGTCTTCTCGATTAAGGCATTTACGTAAAACGCGTGTAATGCTTCACGAAAACATTAAACGTTGTGTTCACGAAAAAAATATAAATAATTTCATCTCTTTAATATTCTTTAGTCTTCTGCTGGTGCTTTTAACACACGTTGATGTGATGAATGTTACGATGAAATGTCGATGACAATTTCACGTATGGTGTTCGTCTTCCTTTAGTACAGATCAATTGAAATCTCACTTTTTATGATCATGCAGAGCTTTAATCTATTGAACAACTTAATTACAACTACACAATTTCATTTAATTCATTCTTTTATTAATAACAAACTGTCTGAGGAGAGAACGTGATTTTACTACAAGTTAATTTAAGTTATTCTTTCATTAATAATATACTATTCAATGTATTGATGATATACTGTGGAGAGCAAAACGAAGCCAGTGTAGGGGGAACATATAGCTCAAATTGTTACGGCGTTGTGTAGTTACCGACTAAATCTCAGGCGCGCTTCAATTTAACTTCCGATAACGCCCTTATCCTGACTTACGCGAAATTACGCGGTCTCTCATTGCCATATGATCGAGGAACAAATGCTGTGTTGTCTGCGCTACAGTTAGCTACGGTACATGTTTTCGTAAAATCTGATTAATGATGATCCAGTGCCGTGGACTTGGCGAGTATCTGATGCGTTAGGAGGCTCGTAGCGCCGTGCCGCGTCCACCACTCTCTCGATGCTGTGCTCCTCAATAACTAATAAATCTCGATTTGGCTGATTTATTGGACGGTAATGGCGAAAATTTAATGGTGTTTGCGCGGCCTAAGGAGACGCGCGTCAGCTCGTTTAGACGAGCCCTCTGTTTTGTCTGCCACGGCTCGATGACACCACCTCATAATGGGCACGACTTGTAATTATTGTCCACTGCCTTAAGGCTGCGACATTGCCATTATTGTGTTGCGTAAGTTTCCAGGATAAATTATTGAGTAAATATCAGAGCAGTATACACTTACTTTTTTCGTTGTTTACAGTTTTGGGAATAAATCTTCTAATATTTCCATTCGTTAATGAGAATTGACAACAGCTAAGCCAATCTCAGGCTTAGGGAAATCAGCTTGACTACTGTTAATTTAAGACATGTGTTAGTACGTTGTTTCTATAGCCTACGTTGTATTGGCTCATAGATTCAGCCACAGTTTGTCGGTATGCAATCTGTTGGTCGCGTGGACTATCGTAATTAATTTTTGCATGGATCGCAGAATCTCTCTGGCCCTGTGGTGCAAAGTCATTGAGTGCAAGCGTTGAAATTCTTGATTTAGATAATGGTTGATCAGAACTCTGGCAGTCGACATGGTAGTGTTCTGTAGGTCAGGTTGACTGAAGCGCACTCTGTTGGGAATATGTCATTACAGCTCCAGGGTCGTGGCTGGACTCGATATCTGACCATTAAGACAACATTTAGGCTGAGAAGCCTATGAATAATTTTACAACTTTAAATAATTTAGCACCCAAAGGACCAATTTTAAAGTAAAGCAAAGTGACCAGTGTTTTAAAAATAGGTGTATTACGCGTGCGGCTTATTATTGCAAGGGAAAGCGCTGATGAGTCGGTGACAATTTTTGAGTTTTAGCTGTCTTCAAGACTTTTTCTCTCGTATTAACAGCGGTTATACATTGGTACAACCCACAGAACACTGAGCTTTCTTAGTCAACGGTGACAATGTCGCACCAAAAATAAATAAATAAATGAAAGTAAATTAAAAATTGTTAAATTGAAAAGTCCCGAATAAGGTTGACTACTTTCTAACTCAACACTTTTTTTTGCTGTTCATGATTGATTTTCTATTCAAATTAGTCTCGTATTGAACTATTAATTTCTAATCCGCTATTCGTTGGGTTACAATTTTTGCTAAAACCAAATTGTCCTCTGCGTAACTCACAAATTGTCTGTATTATTGCGTGTTATTCGGATACTAAAAGTAAACACACAAGTTGAGGCATTTGTGCTAATGATCGCCACAATTACTCCACGAAACTTAGAGCATCTTTTCCTGAGCTCAGATTCATCTGAATCTGCGCTATCGGAAATCGAGCTGAAGTTCTCTCAAAGTAAGTCATATGAAGCGAAGTTTTACCAAAGTTTATTCTTCACATTCAATGTGTGAAGCCAAACCTGATGTAAAAATTAGTCAAATCTGAACTTCACCGAGGTCTCATAGTTTTTTTAAGGAATTGAACATCTCTTGCAAAGTGTTTCCGCTGTGTATGATGATGCTTGGCGCTTTTAAGGCAAAATTTGGCTGCATGATAGTACACAAAGTTTAGTGAACCCTCAAGAAGTCGGCAGCTTCATACGCGCAACAGTATTATGTGGTTGCGAACCTTGACTGAAGTGATTAGACGGATGCACGAAAAGCAAATTAGAGAAGAGAGCTGTGTGTTGATGAGCGAGCCATTGTCCTTAATATCATCCGTCATCATAATCTGTGACCGGCACTCTGCCGGTCGGCGAGCTTCTCTCATCTTGCTTCCTCAATTTAATGCATTTTTGCCACATTTCAAGCTCGTTTGGACCCCGCTGGCTTTCTCTCTCCTATGATCGATTGAGCACAGTTGCAACATCTTATATTATGTTTCGTAGAAAATTCCTTGCTTTTTTTTTGGTAAAATTCATGTTCTAAAGCATATTACAATTTTATAACTGTATTTTCAGTTATGCTGTTAAGTCAGTTATTGTATGCAAGCACATTCTTTGTCTCGTATTCATTGTAATTATTCTCAACTGCCTGACGAACAATTTTCTGCTTGTAATTACGTACTCAGTTGTGTCTCATTTGTATTCATTTAAACGCTGATTTCCGTCTTGGGGTTATTACTTCCATAAATAATATAATCATATTAACTATTATATATTTCTTTACCATCCTAAGGATCAAAAATCTTCTTTACTTCATTTTCCGGACGCTGGACTTAGATGTGCTGAGACCATTGCGGTCAGACATTTCTGATGCTTTCAGCTGCGAACTTCAGAGAGCTCACGAGCTCGACTTCAGATGCAATATCTCGACCCTTGGCAGCTAGTTTTATGGTGGCAAAATATTTCATTTTTATTCCTGATACTCCTGCGAAAATGTGGACAAAATTTTCTCTTGGTTTTTGTTTGTACACATGGTAATGTAGGTTTAAGTTCAAATCTTTTGTTCTTAGATCAATTTGCTGAAAATGACAACATTAAATTTTAGTTTTGAGGGATTTGAAGCTCGTAAAGCTTTCAAGCTTTTTTGCACAGATTTTGGAGTTATTCAAGGTTTTTAGGAAGCAAAAATTTTGTGTCGACTTCACTTATTCCATTTCTTCCTTCATTTGAGAAATAATATTTGTTTGTTGCCTGAGGATTTTTTGTTTGTTTTTGTATTATGGTTCAAAATGCTTCGCGACTACGTTTTGTGGACCTCTTGTTCCGATCATCTTCTACTTGAAAGTATAATTCTTCGTTTCGATTTGCGTCAAAAATGTGCCATTTAAATTTTACCCATTGCAGTTTTTTTTATTTTGTTTCAGCAATGCCTGAAACGAGTACGCTAGAAATTGCGTCCCCAAACCTGCTATCCTCTGAAGCCTCTGAAGATTTAAGAATTACGAAAACAATTCGAAGTGAATAAAAGCATTTCTTTAGTTTTTAAGCATTATGCGTTGATTGAGCATGGTGAAAAAATGAAAATTTAGTGCTCCATAGTGTCTTTCTCAATTTAGTTCATTCTAATTTGAAATTGATTTTCCTCTTGTGGAATTAATTTTAAATCAATATTCTTTCCCACGGCAAATATCACCTTGCTTTCCGCTTCGAAGCCCTCGAATGATGATCTAACTAAGCGTACTTTTTCCATCCTCGTACATTGGTACAACCGACAGAGCACTCAATACCAGGGTGTCAGAGTAAGCTGGGAAGAGTTGCAGATCACAAGTCATAACTTCCACTCGTGCGCGTTCCCATGCACGCTTCGAATGAGATGCTGATCTGTGATACGGGTTTATTCAATTTCCGGTGCTGTATATTATCGATTCGCACTTCGAACGTTGTACTCCTATATTTTCACGTTAAATCTTTCGTTACGTTCGTAATATACTCGTAGTACGCGTGAATTACAACTCGACAATTTTGCCATTGTTTTTTCAATGTTTTTCTTTCTCACTGAAATACAACTATTTTGTCTATGAAAATCACCGATTCCTGGGGAAAAATGGGAGGTTCCGAGCTGGAGGTTAGGTAGGCCTTCCTTTTGTTGAAATCGAATACATTTTTACTCTGTTGCGAACCATCTTTCTTCGGTTTTGGGTCGTTCTGTTTTTCAGTCCCTATTCCTCTCTTCTTCAATTTCTTATTTTATGAACTGCTTTCCTAACTTGCTGTTTTGATGCGCTTTGGATATTGTATAGGAACACACTTGGTGCATAGATTCTCAGTTCTCTAAATTCCATACTAAATGGTGCTTTCTTTCCCCCTCTGCTTTGAACACCTTTGTTGTGGTTTAGGAGGCTTAAACAACTTATAATCTAATCTAATCTGCGGACGAGCGTAGCCACGTGAGGTGATAGGCTTCTAACATTTTACACCGGAAAAAGCGTTATCTCGATTGGAGGATCCGACAGCCGGCGTAATGCTCGCAGAGGAGCTGTGGGCTGCCGACACTCATCATTCTGATGACCATTTCGGTTCGCAATTGCATTCAAGTAAAGCGACCTTAATGGTACTCGTTATGGCTATGTTGAATTAGGGCGGTCTTGCAGAACCCAATCACCGCGTTCGTGTGATCACCTTCATTTGCTCATTACGCTTAATAGGATGCAGCATACGGGGTTTGTCCTGACGTTTCTTATCCAACTTGAGTTTTCCCTCGGTCGATATAATTACTAAATACACCAAGCTGAATATCATTAAGTATTTATTGATTAATGTTCCTGATGAATACTAACTACTTATGGTATTATGTACTTCGGAGAGTTTTACGCCGTTGAATGATGAGATAATGAAGCGTAGAGAAGTATTATCATTATTTAATTAGGGCAGGGGAAATTTTCTATATGAGCACAGCTTAATTCATCGCTTTTGTAACCACATCGGAAATTCTGAATGTCTTTTCACTTAAGGCTTTCGTGTCATTGATATTTTGAGGCGTAATTATTAACAAATTCTGCGTTTTTCCTTTTTTCTTCGTTTGATGATAAGAATAAATTTCAGCCACCCCGCTGTGATGTAGAAAGCGTACTAACTCTTGTGTGGAACAACACCTAACTGAATTAAAATGAATATCAAAGAGAAATCAGGAAAATAACCCATTTTTTAAAGTAGAAGACATTGCTTTAAATTCTTCGCCACTTAATTCATGTACATAATGTCTTTTATGTATATCTATGTAAGTGTGTGTCATTTACTACACCCAAACATTAAAATGTACAGCTTTTCTGATCTGCTCACTGAAATTATAAGTGAGGAATTTTACTTTGAAGTTTAAATCTTGTGCTTATTCAGTGTCTTCATCATGGGCACTTTCATCGTGTCATTTTTTTGCATCATTAATTATACGATACATTAACTGCAGTTACTTAAGATAGAGGTAGGCGCTTACGTACCCGTAAAGTCTCGTACGGTACGTTGGTCGAAGCCGGCTATATCATTGAGCTGTGCAGTGTCACTGGCGAGCGCATATCAATCGTCAAGATGTGCACATTCCTGCGCTCGGTATTCAGCGAGGAGCTTATTAAATACGCCTCATTATAATTCCTTGGTCTCTGGTATTCGTGGGACACTTGTAGTTGGGCTCTTCTGTGGTCATTTGTGGCTGCCCTCGTTCCATAATTGGAGCTTAGTGTGCTGCTCGGTGGGACGCTCTTCATTTGAGCCGTGAACGTGGTGATGTTTCTTTAAATCCCTCAGTCGGTTGCACTACTGCAAGGAATTGTCCTGTAGAAGTTAATGTTTTTTTAAGCCATTGTTTTGTATTTTTCCCCATTTCTCTGCATGCCGTAAAACTAACTTGTTGATTGATTGCTGCAACTGGAGTCTACCTCGCGTGTTATTTTTTTGGTATTTATTATCATTGCAATTGTTCAAAGTTCTTACTTTATATACGTGTCCTTACCTTCGATATCAAATGAACGTCGCAATTTTTCAAACAACCTGTTGACGCTACCTTTGTCTTAATTTCTTTGTTTGGTGGGGCAAGATTCCGTTCTATTTTGAAAATTCAGTTGATGTACATATTTATAGAACAGTTCAACGCAAAATAAATTTCATCTTTTCTAGTGAAGTGTACATTTTTAAATAATGTACTAGTTCCAGTAATAGTACATTAGAAATTTGTTTGATGGAGGAAAAAATATATTTCGAAAGCTGGTGTTTTTATAATCGTAACCATTTATGAAAATGACACTTTTTAACGGGTCTTACTTAGGTATAGAGATGGAGATCAAAGAACTCAGAGACACGGAAAGCACGTATCTCACATTATGTTCAAGAGCGAACAAAGCACTCGCGTTAAAATCGACGACGCAACTTCTGCGGCAGGAACAGCTGCGACTTCGTTGCGGTTCCCTGCAACTGCTGCATCTCCGCTCACAAAATGGCCGACGTTCGCGAATGCCTTCTGCAACCTTACATTACTTCTCTCGTATCAGCCACAAGTTGTCTTCTCTAAAATTTACTAGGCTACACTCTTGGTTCCTAGTAATGAATTACAAGTAGATTACCGGATTGTTGTTTCTAGCTCAAAGATTTAATTTTTATTGATTGAATATTGTATTTTTTCGTATTCGATTTTGGTATTTTTGAGATTTCTGACGAAAATACTCGCTAAATTTTCAATTAAATTATAAAATTTTCCCTCCATCAAATAGCTGTCAAGTTTCATTCGCGCTTTAGAATTTCGCCGCATATTTAATCTTTCCGTGATCAATTTCTTCATTCATAAAAACATGTATAATTCGTGAATTCTTGCAAAAATGAGTCTCTTAAATTGAGATCACACGCACCGGTGTGAAATCAATTATGTTTACCGATTAAATATTAAAAAATGCCGGGCACGTTGATGCAGCTTTCGTAACCAATGTGCCCTGGGGAATACATTATGAAAGAGACTTGCACGGGGAGTAAATTGCCCGTTAATGTTGCCTCCATGACTGCTCCTGATTTTTTAAACAAATTCATATCATACCCTAGATTATCAATGGGGTAATTGTTAGCAAGCAATGCGTTCAAAACAATATCTCTGATGTACAGCTCAGTCATGTTCCAAGACCTCGTACGTTTCGTATTTGGCAGAAGTATATCACACTCATTGTTTGCTTATCTCTCATGCGAACTAACGACGGTGCTTCTCTTGATGAACCCCGACGGGTTTCGTCTAAGGTTATTATGGACTCGTTTGTAGCGGTGAATAGCAATAGGCATTACTCATTAAAGAGCTGCCATGTCTCCATCTCGCCTCTGCACTTTATGGCTCTCCCACTTGCATGGTATTGCTGCGAGCTTGCTAATATATTAAGTTTTTCTTGGAGCGAACCCTGCACGGATAATTGCTTATGTTTTCGTTCTCGTTCTTGGATTTGGAGTCTTAACTTGGCCAGTGCTGTCTCGCCGTGTTCTTATTCCAATTACTCTCAGGTTATCTTTTGTGTAGCTATAACGATTCTGCTCTCGATGCAAGCTTTTGAGTTTGAAAACATTGATGAGGAAAAATAAAACTATCTCAACAACACGTTATAATGTATTATGTGATTTGAGATCCAAGATTCAACGCTCCTACGCTGGACAAATATTCTTGTCACTTGTGTGATCTTAATATTCTCAATTCAAGCAGTTTTATTCTTCTGTTTTGTGCATTCAGAGAAGTCTCCTCAGGGAAATATAACTATTGTATTTATGGGAATTAGCACTCCCGAAAGGAAAATGTGAGATCCCGAGATGAGTGTTTGATAGGCCTGCTATTTTTTGAAGTAAATGTTTTTGTTTTGTTCAAGACTATCTTGTTTCGGTTCTCTGTTGTCCTGTGTTTCAGCACCTCTGACTTTCTTCTTCAATTTTTGTCTTGTTTCCTAACCTTCTTTCTCAATGTGTTTGTACCCACAGGGCATCCTGCGCGCGAACACACCTTTTGCATAGATTCTGCGTTCCCTCTAACTCCATACTAATTGGTGTCTTCATTCTTCCTCTCTTTGAACATCTTTGTTGTGTTGATGGAGGCTGAAACTAACTTATCAATAAATTAAGAGAAGTCTGAAACATTTGTGCACACAGAATAAGGCTTGTGCACGATGTAAATATCTGAATGCGTTTTCGAACTATTTCAAAATTGAATGTAAAAGTAAACTTGTCTTTTCTGTGTTGTAAACGAGATTGAATTAAATGTAGCAATGAACTTTAAATTATTCACCATTCATTTTTTCTTAGTAATTTAGAATATTATTACACTGTAAGTTGTATCATTCTGCGGAATTTTGCCACACACTATGTTCAAATTCTGTCCACTTTCAACTATCTTGCCATGCTCATTATTGTTAAGAAACTCTTTCGTAAGCAATCATTAATTTGTTTTTGTCACGTCATACTGATATGGGCGTTCGTGACACAATCACAATTAAATTTTTTGAGATGAAATTTGGTGCCAAATTTGATGCAAATCGTTGAACCAATAACATTTTTGAGCTCCTATAGGTTAGGTTATAGGTTTAAGTTGATTAGGTTTGTCTATTCTCTGTTATTGGGACTGGTGCCTTCAGAGAAATACTGTTAGATTACCTCAAGTAAAGTCTGTATTTCGTGCCTGCTGGCAATTTTTAAGTTTTCATGCCTTTTTCGCTTCCTCTTTTTTTTTTCTTCCTGTCAAGTCTGATCTGATTTCTATGCTCCGGGCATCCTGTGAAAAAACACACCTGGTGCATATATTCCCCGTTTCCTTTAGTTCGTACTAAATGGTGCCTTCCTTCTCTTAGGAACACCTGTGCTGTAATTAGAGAGACTTAAACTAACTTGAAGTAAAATTCCATTCAAAAATTTCTTTCATAATCCTCCTTTTTTCATTTCTCGGATTTATATAATTCTCGACGCAGTCGGAACATCAGTAATATTTGATACATCAAATAACCATTAAGTACTTGAAATTAAATTGTTGTAGCCTAAGTCTGCAAGCTTCGTAAGCTGAAGCCAGAAGATTGGCTTGGACAGCCTATATAACACTGATGTTGCTCTCTACATGAAGACTCTCTACTCGCTCTCTAGCTTGCTCTCCATATGTGGTATCGAAAGGTATCTTCGTTTCATTTGTGAGATACGCCATTTCTATGCAAAGCATCCTGAATGAGCGGCGTTGCTAAATTGACTCTGGTCATTTCAGATTCCTCCTTGATCGATGCAATCTGCTAGGCAGGCTTGCCTTCACGCCTCTTTCTCCTACAGCCTCTAGCTCTCTCTTTATGCACTATGCTATGCTGCTTTTCATTTACTCTTTAAGCATGACTCAAGATGCCTTTCGTTAACTCTTTGAGCATGACTCAAGATGCTTTTCGTTAACTCTTTGAGCATGACTCAAGATGATTTTCGTTTACTCTTTAAGCATTACTCAAGACTTTTCCATGTTTCATTTTACTTCTCCTTTCAGTTTATTTTCCTCCATTTGTTCACGGCTCCGTGTCCTGCCTTCTCAATAATATGTACTTTTTGTTACTCTTTATAGCTTTAACAACATCGTCTGAACTGGGGTAAACTTTTATGAATTCGCTTTAGTTTGTAAAAAATATTTTATTGAAGGAAAAATAGGAACTTGAAAATTGAGTTAGAACTTTTTATAGAATTTTATAGAATTTCTTCAATTTTTGTACACTCTCCTCAAACTCAGTTGATTTACGAAAGATGTCTGCGGTTAGGGAGCCTAAAATTATCTTCCAGTTTAGCCCAATCTATGAGAGGTCTCGAACCACTCATATTAAAAATTATGATCTAAGAGTCATTCCTATTTTCTCAATCTGTTGCATACATATGAGAAGATATCTATTAGTTTCCCGGTATTGTGTTGCCGCAGTGAGTATGTAATACGGCAATCGTGCATTGGAAGAGTATGCGACACAATAGACTCTTGCGTGTCGCTTGCTTCGGTGAGTGTTGCTGCCGCAGTACTGGAGCGTCTCATGATATTTGATCGTTATGCAATTGAAACATTACTCTCTCTGTATTGCATTACCCGCCTATTCCAACTATTGTTCTGTTTGGGGTTCGTTCTTCTTGTTAGAAATGCTTCTACCTAAAATTGACGTCGTCGTAAATATTTCGTAAACTTTTTCGTATCCTCGCCCTTTTCTTTTCGCGTTTAGCTTAAGCTGCTCACAAGTTTTCAATTAGAAAAAATGAAAGCTACATTTTTTGTGTTGTATTGTGAAGAAGCACAAATTTGTAGTGTACCCTCATACTCAACGCCTGACAAATTTATTGAAGTGCGAATGGAATCTATATTCGTTCAACATTATTGTCACGCAAATTTGAGGGATAACTTTTTTAGGGCATTGCATTGCTTTTACTCACATTAGTGCACTATAGAGCACGGATTTTTGGGAACCTTCTCGAGAGTAAGTTAGATTTCGAAACTTCTCTCAAATGAATGGAGAAGTTTACGTCTCCTGGGAACGTGAAAATGTGCTCAACGGCATCGAACGAGTTCGTTGTCACAGTAGGTTGTGAAACTCTGTTTGTATGAATTTTAGTCGACAACGAGAAATTTTTCCTTTCTCAACCCCTCAGGGGGATACAACTATTGTATCTATGGGAATTAGCGCTCCCAGGGGGACTATGTGAGGGCCCGAGCTGAGGGTTAGGTAGGCTTCCTTTTTGTTGAAATTACATATGTTTTTGTTCTGTTACGAACCATCTTTTTTCGGTTCACTGCTGTCCTGTTTTTTTCAACACCTACTACTTTCTTCTTGAACTTTGATCTTGTTTCATAAACTTCTTTCTCATCTTACTGTTTCTATGCCCTTTCTGCGTAGATTCCACGTTCCCTAAACTCCATACTAAATGGTGCCTTCCTCCTTCCTCTCTTTGGATCGCCTTTGTAGCGGATAGGGAGGCTTAAACTAACTAATAATCTAATCTAATCTTTTCCTTTCTCATTTCGTGGGATAAGAAACATTTTATGTTATTTTATTTCGGCTCCACCGGTCCTTTCATCCGCGTTCGTGGATTTAATAGCTAATAATTTTGAGTCACCAAACGTGTACGTCAAGTTCGTTTAGTTTCAACCTTAACGTGAATCTTTACGTTAACGTTTGTTCATTTATTTTATGCCTTGAACTACACTCAATATTTTTGCATTCCTATTTGCGGTGTTCAGAGTATAACTTGGATTGGTGTAGCCTGTGTATTAGTTTCAAAATCATTTCATGATGCCATTAAAATAACCTGATGATTTCTAATGCATTGTACGCCCTAAAGTTTGGATTTAGACAATATTTTCTTGTAACCGTGTATCGTGTTGTCTCTATTTACGATGATACATACTTGCAATTCAATTCCCATTCACTATCTCAATATTTTGATGGTTGTGGTTAAGATCAAGTGTCTGACCACGCATGGCTATGGGGATGCGGCTTGTGCTCAATGGACTCATGCCGCGACTTCTTCGTGATGTCATTATAAAGCTCCAAAATACACCAGACCCCGTTGGGAGGAAGCTTTTTGTCAGTGTCCGAGATAGGTATCTCTCGAGACAATCGAATCTTTGGTCAGAACCATGATGCTGCTCATTAGTTGCTATCTGAGCCGCTCATCTAAAACTGACTGTCCTCTCTTCTCTCTCTTGCTCGGTGCTCGCCTTCACTCCAACTAACTTAGTCTCTCCCTAAATTGATCTCTTCCATTGAGTTACCCTCATCGTTGGCTAATCAATTAGGTCGAGCCTGCTTAGCTCTGTCAATGCCATGACATCGGCCTCCTACTTTTGAGTAATTGTCTTTCGACCATTGCAATCGCTGCTGCTTCTGCTGTAGCTGCTTCTGCTGCTACGTGCCATCTTAGACTGCCATGTGAGTTGATGGATATTTTTTACCGTTGTAGGTTTTTCTCTCTCCGACCATTAAGTATTTTACTTGTGGCCAGGCTTCACTTGTATCGGTGTGTTAACTGTAAATTAGTGAAATTGGTTCATGCACACTGCTCACATGACGTTGACTTCTCGCAGAATGCGCCATTGTTGTCCATGATTTGTCGACCAGAAAAAAAAATCCATTGAGTAATCGGTAGTGGCGAGGGACTGAAGCTCGATTAACCACGGTCGAAATATCGAAGAAGTAGTGAAATACTGCATAATATTCAGTGTTCCTTGGTCCGTCGTCTTTCGCTCCTGCTTAAAGCTCTAATTTAGCGCAACACTAAGCAGCTCTTCTGTTCTCCTTTTACCTCGACCGTTGTATTGTCTGCGAAGTGAAATTTTCTGTGCGCATTTCCCTGCATCTTCTTGAATAATTCAAGCATCGCTTTTCTATGAATAATAGTCTTGTTTCTTTAAATTTGGACTTCATTTTTTTGTTGAGCGTTAAATAATTTTCTATTGGAATGATTTTAAAAATTGGTAAATTGTAAGCCTTATGAAGACCTACAAGATGAAAATAAGTGAACAAGTTGTTGCATAAGAAATGTATTTGTCCGCAAATTCATTGTGTGCGTTTACTTGTTTGGCTATGTTCCACATACTAAAGGTTGCCTCGCTCTTACGCTAATTCGTGAGCAATTTTGTACTAGTTGCACATCGTGTAGACGAAGGTTTTTCAATGATCTACCTCAGATGACCCGTCTAGCTCCTCTTTCGTGAACCTATTTTACATTCTTTCTTCCGTGAAGAATCTTATGGAACTTGGTTCTAATATGTCGAGAATGGTGTTTTTACTGAGTTTGAGTGAAACTCGATGCGTCCTATATATTAAGCATCTGCTAATGACGGTGGAATTTCTTTGGAGTTAGTTTGCGATATTCCTGAGCGATCGTTTGTTTGTCTGACGGCATGCAGGCCTTTTTAGCTCACTGAATCCATGGTATGCGACAAGTTATGCGCGCCCCACATCGCTCCCTTCAATCTTCTATGTTCTTATTAATCTTCTTCATTAGTTCGCCGTGACAGGCCGATCGTTTTCGCTTGCTGATGGTTCTGCCTAGTAGCTCACTACACTTTATTCAACGCTTATAGTCAATAGAAGAGTACATTGCTACGGACTAACACTATAGGTCTGTGGCTCAGGTCTCCTCTTAAAAGTTTGTATTTTCGTTCGTGTAGCATCAATTTTTTTACACTAGACAAAATTGAACCATAATAAATTCAGGATATAATTTTATAGACAGATTAACCTATACGCTTTGAGCATGTGTTAGCAATTTTTTTGTTTTACGGAAAAACGAGAATTATAATTTTGTTAGAGAGAGACGTCTTTTGTTAATGAAGTTTTATCTATACAGCAATTAAAACTCAATGTTTTCATGTGTAGGCTGAGTGTGTTTTCCCTAGTCTGCAGTTTTGTACGAACTGTGAGTGGAATTGAAGGTGAATTGAAACAGTTGGTGCAGTTCCATGCGCTCATGTCAAGCGTAATGATGTTCCTACGAACAGTCGTGCAGACATAGCCGGTTTTAAGCCCTGGGCTTCATTAGGGCAACTTCGAATGTTATCTGTGTAGCATGGCGGTCTCATGCTTTATTCATTAGTAAATGTGCTTCGAAGAGTCCATCATCTGCAGCCGACAGTCTGTGTTTGCTGTAACGAACTTCGACACATGTTTGCGATGAGAAACGCCGGTTTTTTTCGGCCTGTGTTGCATTGTAGTTGAGCATAATTTACTTGTTACTCGTCCATGTATTCTTGGTCGTAAATTTGTCTAAAGTAAAAGATACGATCGTTGCTTTAACTCGCAAAACGTGCGTGTCTTGAGCGATGATGCCCAGCTTTGCCGTTGGACTTGCTCGCTGGAGGCTGTACACAGGAACATCGCATACTCATGGTTCTGAGTCGGACGAAGAAATTTTTGTCTCTGCGTCTTGTAGACAAATGTTAATTCATTCGATTTTTGTTTTACAATAAAAGCGAGCGTCTTGAGTCTGATATCATATAATAGGTTTTTCTCCTATAATGAACACATTTTCCTCGGCTTACTCAGCGGGGATCATACAATGGCTCGGTTGGCTCAAGTCCAATATCAATAAATAATTTTTTAGTGTAGATTGTGGAATTAGCTTAGCATTCCATGCATAGGAATCGCTCGTCTCTGCATTAAATTAGCACGACTTTTGTGGGCTTCTTCATATTTTAAGGGATTTCCATTAACATTTTGATAATTAATGCGCAGCAGAGGCACGGAGAAATCTGTGAGCTCGACTCGAAGCGCCGAGACGCGAGCTTTTTGCCCTGCTCAGTGGGAGTCCAAGTCGCGCTCTGTGTTCGACTCGAGCCTTCGTGATCCCCCGCTGATTGTGTTCCGATCTTATATTTTTGGAGCTTCATATTTACATGCATTCTTTGCTCCCTATCTCTTGATCTCATCTTCCCAGCGTCATATTTATATGAATTCTCAATGCCTTAATCTAGATTAAAGACTTGTGAAAAAATTATATCATTTTTATGATGATAGGAATTTTGTCGCAGAACTTGATCTGCTATTTTTTCTAGCGGTTTTGTTGGTCGTAGAGACGATCCGGTCAATCTGGTTCATGCGAATTTCCAGCTGCGTTGATATCGAAACATTTATCCTTGGCATCTTCGTGTGACATTATCATGGACGAACTGAGACGTGTCTCTCTCGCTCAGTGTAGTGTTCAAGGACTTGCTTCGAGCTCTTGTATAATGAACGTCTGCCGCTTATGGCGTCGTTTTGAATATTATTATAGACTTATTGAATGATAGAGAGGAGCTACCTGTGGGCGTCTCTGCGAGGTCACTTTGAATCCAATGCGATCTTATCGATCGTCATGTCCGCTTGAGATAATTACTTGATCCGCGTTGCAGTCTCCCACTGAAAATTTCCTACTGCTTTTCTTACGAGTTTGGTAATATAGATGACATTCACCTTAGCAGTAAATTGAAGTGTTTGTGATTTAGTTCAGTGCGTGAATACATGCTTTCTTACGTTAAATAGGTTATCAACCACATATTTCAAAGCTATCCAATATTAATAGTTTCTCGATCATATTCGATTTTGCGAAGCTTTTCTGTGCTCTTGGTATGTTTTTTAAACGTTTCTTTAGAACCTATTGTTCGCTACTATATACATAAACAAACAAATTTATTTCTTTTTGCACTATTTTAGCTCCTTAGTTGTATTGATTTACTTGTTATAATTCACGAGTAACGAACAATAAGAGCTATGAATGTTATTGGCTTATGAAGTCATTTGTTAACATATTTTTTATTTTCCTGAATATTTGTCCTATTCGTTTGGAGGTATGACTGCCTCACTTTTAAATGGCAACTCTTTAGAGTTCATTTTATGTTCAATTTGGTGGGAATTCTTTTTTGCTTCTATTTTCTTTTTTTGTTAATACGGTTCAAGGTAGGTAGTATTTCAATGCTTCAAATTATACCACAGGCAAATAATCTTCACGGAGTATCTGATGATTTATAGTGTCCAGAATTTTGAAGTGCAATATTGCCCTATTTCATTGTAGTGGCAATTTCTCTTATATGATTATTCATACTTATTGAAGTGAGGTCGACAGACGAAAATCTATTAAAGGGGTTGGGGATATTGCTTTGCCCTAATCTGAGGTAGTCTGGAGATTAATGGCGGTGGTGATTTCAATTGTGTTGCTGGGTTATTAATATGATGCTGGTCCAAGTCTGAGCTCGTTCAGTTAATGGCTTTGCCTTGTAAACTCTTGATTTATGGCGATGAGTTACTTGACATAGCTCTCGAATTTTTTTTCCATATTTTAGCGGGTTCTCTCTTTCGCCGTATTTGCATATCTACGCTCTCAGCTCAAACTAATATGTCTAGTCATGCTGTTGGTGCTTGCAATTTACATTCAAGCGCTAGAAATTCTGCTCTAATATCTATTGAGGTGTTAGTTTTTTACTTAAAAATTTACGTATCACTGTTAGCGCAATCAAGCTTAAATACTCGAAACAAAGATAACTGAACACATTTCAAACTATTCATTTGACTGTTTTACCTCATGACATTAAACGGTAGAAAATGGCGAAGGTTTTTGTCACGTAATGTTAAGGTCGTGAAGACCTGATGGGGTTATCGTTCCGAAGAACAGACAGTGTGCGAGTTGATGCAAGGCGGTTCCCAATTCTCTGCGGGCGGTTGTCGTTTGCATCCTATTGGTGTAATCTGTCGGAGCGATCAATATTTTACCCGGGTCTCTTGTAAGTAGAAGTCATTGCCCCGTGTCTGCCGACTTCGCTTGCCTTGGTAAAAATAGTTGTTTGTGAGTCCGCTAGACAGGTGAGTGCTGCCACAAAATGGCGTCACTTCTTATGTTTCTTTCGGCGTTCGTTCTGCTGTTGATTCTTCTCCTTGTGCTGCTGATGCTCATTACGGTCGCTAGCTGGAGATGATGTAGTTGCATCGCAGAGGTCAGTACACGCTAACCTCTGCCTAACCAATGATAATAAATTCGTTTGGAAATGCACTGCGTCTGTGCCGGCAGTAAGGCTAGCAATAAGGCCTCCATGGTATACGATTCAATTGCTGCGTCGCGTCACCTTGTAAGTGCTCGTTCGGCTCTGCGTCATCCCATTTGAACGAAAGCTAAAGCCAAAATTACGTTTTCTTTTATGAAGAATTGAAGCCTTGGAACTCGACTTACACGCTCGACAACTTTTGGAGAATGTTAAACATGGCTTAACATGGTCCAAGTATTTCTTGAAGCTAGTGGCGACTTCCATTGACTTGAGGTTGGACTGCATCATCATCTTGTCGAGAATGTATTTGAAGTTACCGGTGTCTTAGCTCAACCCTTCGTGTACAGGCTGTGTAGTTAGGTCTTTTTGTGTTCGTATGCATTAATGGCACAGCTAATGTTCGTTTTTACCGACATAATCCATATACTGAAAAGGAAATAATTTCTATGACCGGTTGTTCTTCTACAAGTATAACATCATCATGTTATTTTTTTCGTAAATTTGAACGATGTACATTTGGTTAATTTCTGAGAAACATAGTTGCAATTTATACGATGTTAAACCCAATTTACTAATATCATGTTCATTTTTTCATTTTCAGGACAAAGGAAGCTCAAGAGGTGTATGAGCGAGCATTGTTCTACGACAGCACGAACCCTGATATATATTATAATGTAAGTGCATTTGTTAGGGTGCACACTTTTACTGGGGTACAAATAAATTGTAGATCGTACGAGACGCACAAATTGTCTTTTTCTGTTTTTTTTTAAACTAAATGATAATTTTATCACACTTCTTGGACTTTTTTACGACTTTTGAGAAAAAATACTGGCTGCGTTGATAGGAATTTTTCCAAATGATTTACTCAATAACTATATCAAATTTATAGATAACAGTTTGAAGCCAAAGTTAATGACAGGTACTCACTTCGAATACATTTAGTATTTTTTTAGACGAAGTTTCAACTTCACTGTGTTCAAAAGTCGTTGCTCAGGTCTTTTTCTAAATTATTTTTTGTTAGAACCTTCAAGGTTATGCAGTTTCTACTCAATGTTTAGGTATTCAAATCTGAGAGTCTAAGACGATATTATTGTTACGGGCGTTTTTAAGCCGCAAAGCCCTGAAAATCTCGTCTTTTTAGGAGTTCGTTAAGGCAGACGTAGGCAGCCGAGCTTATTGATGTGACGACCGCCTAGCAGGGGAGGAAGGCGTAGCTCGCTGTCACGCCTTCTTTTTTAAAATAAATTCGCCTTTAACACGAACTGAGGGAGTAGGTAGACTGCTCTATGTGCTCGCCACGTATCAACTGCTGACTGCCAAAACTCACCATTTTCGTTCTGCAGCACGTTAATGTACTAAAATCATATTTCTTGGCTATATTATGAAAGCATTTAATGCATTTCTTTCTTGTATCTCAGTGCTGGTCTGCAGCTTAAATGTGAAATTTGCATTTTCGTTTCAACAGTTAAATTCGAAGTTAGCCGCAGATATTTTTTGAGGCCAGCTATTTTGAACGTGCTAAAGTGCACAACTGCACTCACAAGCATCCAAACGTTGTGTCGTCTAAATTGCATTTTATTATATTTATCAAATCCTTTAGCGTGAACTGAGATCTAGTATCTATGTAATGTGTTGCTCCGTTCGTCGAACTGAATTATCTCGTGATTTGAGCATTCTTTAGTCTGTTATACTATAAAATATTCAAAGTTTCAAATTTATTGTAGTTTTTAAATCTTGTAAATCAGTTTGAGGAAAACGAGAGCTCAAAGTCTTGGGAAAAAAACAACCTTCTAAATTAAGTGTAAAATTTTCTAAATTCGTGTTAATTTCTAGATACTTTTCATTGAGAAGTGTGGGAGCGAGTGTAAGCTGATATTAGACAAAAACGCGGCAATTTTTTATACAAGCAGAAGAATTTTCAGCATCTCTTGTCAACTTCAAAAAAGTTGAATCTCATAAATTCTTGAATCTCTTGAACATTGAAAATTTCATTTATTTGTGAAAGCATAAATAACTGAGGCAACGGGCCGCTGGTAATTCTCGTTTTAGTGCATGTAAGAATGTGAAGTCATAATATTCAATTTCGAGCTTTTCTTTCATGTTAAAACGCCACTTTTCTTAATGTGTTGATCAGTTCTAAGAGTAGATATTACTCCCATCATGAGGTGCAGCCCATTAGTGTTTGAGCCCTATAATTTTTATACCAATTTATTTAATTACCTCCAAATCTTTCACGAGTAATCGACAGACAAACTCCGATTAAAGCAGTCTCATAAAAATATTCCTGCCATATTTTTATTTGCTGTATAGTACAGATATTGCTTGCAACTAAAACATGACAAGTATTTCAATATTTCAGATTTGGGTCGCACGCGTGTCTGTGATTAAAATCTTTAGAAGTGAAAACGATCATGATGCATATGTTGCTTGGTGAATTTCACACGCCTTTGTCGAATCTTGTATCTTATGACTGAGGGCTGTGATTGTTCTACACAAATTAATCATTATTGAACAACAATATTTTATAAATTGATTGTTTTCAACTATAAAATCTGTTTTATTTCGGACTATTCAGAGTAGTCGGTTTTAATAGTTTTAGTACAAGAAAATTAAATTGCTGTTTCCAAACTCTGTGTCTGTATCAGTCTTAATTAATTTTCTACTGCACTGCTATGTTTAGTAGAAATGAAATTCGATTATTGTACTGAGATACTATGGTAACTTTTAGTTTTTATTAGCTAGGTGAATATTTATTTCTGTTGCATTTGTTGAAATTTGTTTTTATTTCAACGACATTTGTCTTTGAGCGCAGCTTGGGGAAATAGAACTCCTTGAAAAAACTTAAGCATTTGAGCAACACTCAAGGTAGATTTGTCTATTGTCCTCGTCAGTGTTCCTTGGGGAATTAGCGCTCCTCAGTGACAACCCTTGCTACTCCCCCATCACGGAGGTAGCAACACTTGTTGCAAGATTCTGAAACGAGTGTAGATTTACAGTTAAATGTTAGGTTGGCCGTATGTTTCATTATTTCCTCTATTGTTTCTCTTGTCGGGGAGTCTGACGTACTGTCCAACCAACCCCCTACGCGTGTATCTTCGTCTTTTATTATCTCTAATAATTTTACTATGTCGTGTCACCGAGATACGCCTTCTTTTGCCGGCGTAATGAGCTGTGCCAACCGACCGAGACACCCCATTCTGTATCAATGAGGTGCAAGCTGAATTTCAACGTCACTGAGTCATTTTATAATTATCGCTCGACAAAGTCAAAGCGGAGGTTAAATCCAGTAATTATGAACGTTTCAAATCAATTTTTCGTCGGAATTTCATTGATCAAACATAACGATCAATTTGTCTCATCGTAACCCAAATGTTTTACCCATTAGAACACTCTATTTAAGATAGAAATACTGTATGTTTGAGCAAGTTGTGTTGAAAAATGAAAGCAAGCAATTAAGAGTGCCAAAGCTGACAGGCACGTGCCATATTGGCTAACCTATGCCTGTACTACTACTCTAGTACACCACTGAATAAATCACCTAATATGTGCAACCTAGGAGTTTTTCCTTGTGTTCCAATTCAAGGGCTCCTGGCTATTATTATCTAAATAACTACTTAGTGATTGCAGACGAGCACTATCATTCGTAAAAGATCTGAGGTAGTACTCAGTAGAGACATTGATCTCTTTACTTGCGTAAGAACATTTCAGTCTTTTTATTTCTTTCGGTTACTTGCTCCTTCCTTGTGAATGTCTAGTCTCTCATACGTCTAGCTTAGTTGTGAAATATGAATGAACTGTTATTTTAGCCTCATATAAAACATTAATTTATCATTGGATGTTTTACCTAGTAAGTGTGTAATTCGTTTGACGGAATTAAGACTGAATCTAATAGT
Organism: Platorchestia sp. MABIK; assembly: GCA_014220935.1. Lineage (NCBI taxonomy): Eukaryota > Metazoa > Arthropoda > Malacostraca > Amphipoda > Talitridae > Platorchestia > Platorchestia sp. MABIK. Next base: position 29,135 of record JACJUY010005121.1, read on the forward strand.
TTTAGGAAATTTTGCGCCGCTGCAGTCCCCATTGCAATTCGACGCTGCGGCAAAATCTTAATATTCTATGATTCAATATATATTTCACTTCATTTGAAACAATTGATATTCCAACCATGTTACAGCTAACTCTTATTATACAGTTAATTAGTTATTATATCCAAAATCTTAAAAGTCGGGTTAACTCTGCAGGTCACACATTCATTTTTAAAATTGTTCCATGTGGTTAATTTCCAGCACAGTCATTCTACAATGCAATTGTGTGTTATCAGCTGGGTGTCGTGCTCCTGGAGAGGGGACGAGCTCAACAAGCGCTCGCGTACCTGGACAAAGCCCTTGAAATGGATCCTGACCACCAGCAGGCGCTGCTCAACTCCGCTGTTCTCATTCAGGTGCGCCTCTTTTCTCATTTTGAGTGTAGAAGCAATATATGTGCTCAAGTTCTTCAGACGTTTTCATTTTTTCATCTTCCGGTCAAACAGTCAGCTGTTTTTACTTACATGTGCAGTCATATCTTGATCCTGGTTATCAAGCGTTTTTGTTGTTCTTGTTAAGTTGGAAATTTTTAATCATCTGTCTACCGTTTGACATTTCTTTGTCGACCTCCTGGGAACTAGGTTTTGATTTATTTTGTTTGTTTATCCTATGCTATTTGGACAAGCGCGCCTAGAGGTGATTCTTCTATGGGTAAATAATTTGAATTTTGAAGGGCATACTTGTGTAGTTAGTTTTCTAGCATTATGAAGAGCGATTCACTTGACTCAGGAAATGAACGAAGTGTTTATGGAGCAACGAATCGAAGTTTGATACGTTAGGTCCAGACGTAGTGGAGTTTTTCAGACGTCCAGCTGACACTAGGGTTGAATTCAATTACCGAACTCCTACTCGAAACCATCACGAAGACAGTCTTCGGAGTTCATTCATCACCTCTGAAATGAGTCTTCACCTCATAGGCAAGGCACCACAGAACGACGCCAATTTGAAGACATGTTTTAGACGATATATCCTTAGAGAAGAGAAACATCGAGGGGGAATATCGATTTTCTGCTATGTAAAAATATAAAATCTCCCATCACGCCAAGTGCAGCAATTGTTCTGACGTCATCTTGACGTTTCGGACTGGTCAGCTTAGCCTCCCGGCGCGCATATTATTTAGCCGATATGTGTGCTGAGCTGGAGAAGCACTTACAGATGACGCACGTGAAATATAGATAAAGAAATCTCCATTTCACGTGATCGATTTGTATCGTCATCACGATCTAAAATATTAAACACATGTCATTTCAAAAAAGCAAATAGAATTATGCTCACTGCTATTTCCATCTTACCAAAAGTATGGACGATGTCGATGCTTTGTTTTCTACAATTTTCTGCTTTGCGCCCAGGAATCCGGTAACGCAGCGCTGCGTCCTGTGGCGGTCTCCAGGCTGCTCCGGCTAGTGCAGAAGGACCCCAAGAATGAGCGCGTCTATTTCAATCTCGGCATGATCGCTATGGATGATAATGACCATAAAAGTGCTGAAAATTGGTTCAGGAAGGTAAGGAAAAAAAGTTTGGCTGTTGATACTCATGAACAGGATAGTGCAAAAAATTGCTTCAGGAATGTAAGCAAAAAAGGATGGCTGTTGATGCTCATGAACTACACTGCCTCTTTAAGAATTCTGAGTTTTCGTTGCAATTTTTGAAATAAATTTTGTTTCCAGCTTTATTGGACCTCGTTTCCATTGCTTTCGAAGTCAGATTTCGATCGAGAAACTATCGCCCGGTTGTCATATTTGGAGTAAATTGTTGAACAATTACAATTTATCTCCGTTAAACATTTTTAAGTTAATGTATATTTCCAATCTATGCTGCATGGACACTATGAGTTCTTTTCTAGTGATAAGAGAAAAGTGAAAAAAGTAGAAATGTAAAACTTCATAGTCCTTTTTCACTCGGGTTCTCCTCTAAAAATATCTTTTTCTCTCTCGTCGCTCCCTCAAGAGTTGGAACGTAGTGTTTTATTTCTATTGCACAAAAACCTAGAACTGTATGGACTGTAGCAAACAAAGATAAACTGTCAATTTTAATCAAAACAGGTGAATGTGAAACATAGATTAATTCCCCTGCGAACTAGTTGTTCTGACTTCTGACTGCAAGCCTGTTTTCTATCTAGTCGACTAGCAGGAAAACCATATAGTTTCCATCTCGCGTAGCGAAATAAATTCTTCGTTTGCACCAAATCGATGACGTTAAAAGAACTTGTGCTCATCTATTAAGATGCGAAAGCAAGGTCTCCAAAGTGAGAAAAAACACTGTTCTCATTTCAAAGTTTTATTTTCTGATTATGAGAAATTCCACACTGTGTGTCATATTTGAGTATAATATGTTATACTGACTGAATGCTTGGTTATTTATTCTTATTTTATGAAATTTATTGTAGTATTAAATTTTGTGCGAAAGGAGTTTTTGTCAGTGACCCACTTCTCGAACTTGTTGAAAATTTACTCCGGGAGAAAAATTTTCACACAGAGAAATTCCGTGTCTCAGTTTGTATTAGTCAAATTAAACTTTTATTTTGCATCAGAGTGTCGAAGTTTGGCTTTGTAGTCAAACACTTCTAAATTTTGGACATTGGTTATTCCCCTCCGTTGACTATTGTCACTCAGTTTTCATTGCCATTCCTTGACCTACTATGGATTGATAATATCATCATTACGCAGGCTGTGGAACTCAAAGAAGACTTCAGGTCAGCTTTGTTCAATCTGGCGCTCCTTTTAACCGATGACGGGAGACCCTTAGAGGCCGCTCCTTTTCTCAACCAACTCGTCAAACATCATCCCGATCACGTGAAGGGCCTCATTCTCCTCGGCGATATATACATAAACAACATCAAAGACTTGGATGCTGCTGAAAAGGTAAGATTCGTTTAAAGTACTTGCTCTTAAAAGTTTTAATTTAAGTTTTCAAGATTCGTATTAAAAATAAGTTCATAGTATATGTTTGGGACTTGCTCATGAGGTTTTGGTGCTAGCACGAAACGATTCGTCGCTTTTTCAATGTTGCACTTCATAATACGATATATACCAGAATGGTCCTCTATTTTGTGGTAACTTCAAATGTTTGATTGTGAACCTTTCGGTATCGACGTGTGATTCAAATTTTTTGTATCTTTTGCATTTAAAACTTTTTTTACTCCACTGTTTTTTCCTTTCATTTTTCATCATTGGTTCTTTTCGGTTTTCTTCTCTGTAATTTTTGTTTTATTCATTTCTCAGACCTCTGACCTATCTGTGCCTCTTTATATACCTACCATATATTTTCCGTTTTTCTTGGTAATTTTCATATTCCCTCATTAATTTATAATTCTTGTTTGTATTCTTTTTGTAAGCTTTTTCTTCGTATTCATATTCCTCTTTTCATTGGACTGCTCTATATTCTATTTTTTACTTTATTCGTTTCCTCTAACCATTATTCTTTGTCTTTCCTCTTGGTGTTCGTTTTCAACTTGAACGTTGTGCTATTTCAATTCCGCCGTTTTTTTTTTTTATTATTTTTCCCTTCTCTTTTTTCCTTCTGATGCTAATTTTATTATTTTTTTTCTGATACCAATTTTGATGTTTTTTCTTTCTACTTCCCTCACTTTTGTTTTCATCCCAATTTGTTCCACATCTGCTTTCACTAATTCCTCCTCCCCATTCTCGTTTTTTGTACTCTTTTCGTCCTTTTATTCACTGCTCTTCTTCGTTCCATCCTTCCTATCACTCGGATTGCTCCGACTCGTATTCCTTTTTTGGGTCCACCTTCTTCTCGTATTGAAATTTTTCTTCTCATTTACATATTTTCCCTCCCAAATCCCTCTCCAGTGTTCTTCTTTCTGTTTTATTTGCTCATCCCTTTTCTCCCTTTCAGTTACTACTATCATTATCCGATGATGAATATTCTGTTGCTGTTGATCAATTCATATTCCTACTCTCTAGCTTCTCCTACCTACGCTTTTTTATCCTCCTTTTCCTTTTCCAACCATTATTCCCGTTGAATTTTCTTGTTAATTTTTTCTTCTGTTATTTCTTCACCATCTTATTCCACGTCATGATACGCCCATGAATATTTTGATCATTTCTATGCCAATCTTCCTCATATTTTTCTTATTTCCCCAAATGCATTTGGTTTTCATTTCTCTTCACTCAGGAATTCTTTGACTTCCACTGCTATTTCTTCCATAGTTAGAGAACCGAGAAAAATGAAAATAGTAATACTATTTCATCTTACTCTTCTTTTTCTTTTTATATCATCCCTGTTTTGTTACTGTTATTCTTTAAAGTTATTCTCCCCTTTTTATTCTTTTAGCTACTCAGCGTCTCATTTTCTACAAATTTTAAATTCACTAATTTAAAGCACTTGTTTTCCTCAATTCTCGTAGGTTTTTGAAATTTTCTCCAAACTGGGAATGTATTCCTCCTTCTTAACCAAGTGCATTTCTACTTCTGTGTACTTAACACACATCAGTGACTCATGGATCAAAAAATGGACTGAATTCGCAATCTAATATTCATGCACATCATCAGAAGGCAAACCATCTCTATTAGTCCATAGCATTTTGAACACACTCTATCAACTATTGACTCTCCCTATGTAATACATTTGCATTTATTTGGCTCAGTGTTTCTTTTTCAAAATAGGTTCCTAAAGAAACCGCTCGTCATACGCTCTACAAATAGTGAACTAATATTTTTTTAGTTTAGTGTATTTTAGTTCTACTAAAGTCTACCTATCAGCCCCTGATATGAAATACATTCGAGTGTTCGGACACAATAATAAACAATTTCTGCTTCGTGGAAACTTGAAATGTTACTTGAAGGTTCCACTTTTCTGTATTTTCTTTTCTGGGTAACCTGCCTTAACGGAAAATTATTAAGAGACATATAAAGAACTCCGACGCATCTTTACAATATTGTATCTAAACGTATGGGTATATAAGATTTTTAAAATTTTTCATCCATATGTACACGATTGGAAGATTAATTTTTTCTGCATTTGAACAGTGCTACGAACGCATCCTTGCGGTGGACCCTGGAAACGTGCAGGGGCTGCACAACTTGTGCGTTGTGTATGTGGAGCGCGGAGAACTGCTGGCCGCAGAGTCGTGCTTAGCACGCGCTCACACAATCGCACCTACAGAGGACTACATCTTGCGGCACCTGAACATCGTCCGCAGTAGACTAGCCAAATATAACGGATCTCAGCCGCCACCGTCACACGATCCTCCTACAGGCACCGAAAGCGAAGAATCTCACCAATATAATTTACCAGAATTCCATGAACCACATAAGTCGGCATCTTCTAAACAGAAGAGCAGCAGTGCGAGTGGAAACAGCAATAATTCGTTAAAAAATAACGAACGTAGAACTAAAACTAGTGAAAGTAATGAAATAAATAATGAAGTAAATAATAACTATAAAATTAAAAGTGGTTCGAGTAACATAAACAGTGACTCAAATAAACCTTTGGGTCGAAGAGAATTTTCTTCTAAGGAACAGAAAAAGAGATCCTAGTGAGACCGTTTTATCAGCGTCCTCTCTTCAAACATATTTGCCGGCTCCTGGTTAGTCGGTAAGTAAAACGATTATATTCAGCTCTATCTTTGTTAAGTAACATTATGTAGTATTAACATGACTTCACCTTTATATTTATTAGATACATTGTAGCGTGTGTGAATGTCACGACTAGCTCGCTTCTTTGTCGCCGTAAAGCGAGAATTAAATTAGCAATGAAATTTTAATTTGCTAGTACAAAAAATGATCTTTTGGTCATTATTATGAATGTTGCATCGAGTTGAACTATATGAATACTTGCGTTGATCGTTGAAGAAAATTGAACATTTGAGCCTCATCAAATGTTCATGCAAGATTGACAAATGAATCTTTATTCATTTGTTAATCTTGCATGATGCATTTTGGAGGGTGTCTTAAAATATTATTCCTCACAAGAAACTGAACCTTTTTCACCCAAATTTAAAGCAATTGAAGTTTAATTTAAAATAATTGAAGCCAAATTTAAAATCTAAATTGTACTTAAAATAATTAAAGTTATGATTTAAAACAATTCAAGTTAAATTAAAAAAAATACATGTTGAACACTATATTATCTGTGTTGGTTCTGCATAGCATAACATTACATATTACCGTTAAACGTCAAACTTTTCAGTTGCGATACTCGTATCTAAACCTTTCGAGAAATTCAAAGGAAAGTTAAACCATTTAGAACCAACACAGATAATATACTGTTCAAATTACACTATGTTAGTGGAATATATATATTTTGTCTTGAACTAAACTTCAATCATATTAATTAAAGAGAGAAAGGATTAGGTTGCGCCACTTGTAGCCATAACGTGCCACGTTTGGGACACCTACTGGACTAATAAATCAAAATAGGACAAAATCATAAGAAAATGAAGTCAAGTACTGTTAAAGGTACGGAGACTACAGTATATGTAAGCAACTTCAGAACTTGGAACTCTACACGTTATGTAATGCCCGAACTCTGTATTCATGGCTATTTAATTGTTTCCTAATAAATGAAATTTATTTTTTACGCGATTATCAAATGAGCAAGTTTGCCAGTATCATAGAAGAAGGGGCCCAGTAATACATTTTTCTTGGAGGTAGGCTGGAAAATGGATTTTCAAAACTCGATGGTTTAAAAAATGTGTTTAAATTAGTCTGGCTAAAAAAAGTATTACGCATTCCATTTTTGAATTGCAAAATGTAAAGCATTCCTTATAAAATGATACAATAGCTTATTTACATTCTTATGCTTTTTTTTCTGTCCTTGTTCCAGAACGACGTGGATTGCTGGGCATCGACATTCTGCTTTAAGTTCTACACACTTTTCCATGAATGCTAAAACATTGTTGCGCTTTTTTCATCCGTGTGTCGAATTCACTAATGTGTTTGAGTTCAAGTATCAATGTTAGACTCAACATTTTACGTTCAGCCTGCTTCACGTTGAAAAACAATCATTCTAGTGCTTTATCCATGTTTAGTTCATTTTTGGGGAGCAATAGCGCTGTAAGTCTTATATGCTTGAAACAAACCCCAATTATTCGTTGTAAATTGTACTAACCTCTTGTCAGGAATAGATTTGAGAAGAACTATATAACTGGGGCTCAACTCAGTGAACCTCCCGAGGTGCTCTTTGTATACTTATTTGGTGCTGTGTGACTGATGCTGGGTAGGTTATTATTATTAGTTACAGATGGTATTATGGATACAAATGGTTGTTACGCGGATTTTTACCTGTTTTTCCTTCCGATTCTGTTCAGAAGTAATAAAATGTTGAAAACAAATATCAAGACATTTATTAAAGGACAAATTACACCGTCTGTTCCTAATCGTTCCAGATTGTTGTGAAACATAAAAAAATCAAAATTTCTCTGCTTGTGACCGGATATTCTTGAATTTTTGTGCTAGGTATTATAGGAATGTAAGTCAGTTATATTAATGGTAAAAAGATAAATTTAGAATACTTTCATCTCAATAGCAGACCTTTCATTTCAAAAATTGCACTAGAAGATCTTGTTTTATCTCGGCAGCGTCTATTAGGATATTTTGCAGAACTCCGATCGAAAAAGAAATTTAGTCCCAAGAATTAGTACCTTGATGTTCCAGATGCTCCTAAATATAATTCTATATATTAAGAGCTCCTCAGATTGACGATGAATTCTTCACAGAAAATTAAGAACAAAATGTACATTCTCATGAGCATAAAAATTCTTTATTGAACGTCGTAAAATGAACAACGCGAGGAACGATTTGATCATAATTAAAAATCTCACACTCACCATAGTATTTTAGGAATATATTTTGCAAACATTTACAGATTTCGAAACATTTAAATTGACATTCAAAAATTAAAGTATTGTATATTCAAGATCCCAATTAAATTTTGAATTTTTTGAAAAAATTTAATGTCTAATTTCTGCGATGTCTTTTCCACCTTTTGGCGTAAAGGAATCCTAATAATAATTGCGTTAGGCGGAAGGCATGATCAAATGAGTTGAAACAATTTTGAAAATTTTAATGGTTGCCCTGACCTCATAATAATGCATGGACTTCGATCCTATCCTACAGTAGAGAAATGGGTGTTGAAATCATGTCACACTCATGCACTTGCTCCGTTTTCAATGTACTCCAAACAAAAGTGTCTGCTCTATGTGCAACGTCTCTTTTTGTAGTATGTTGGAATCGTCTACATTCTTCATAGAACGAGTCAAAAGAGCAGAATTAGTTTGCCCTCCATTTAGGCTGGTGCATTTTGGCCCTCGTTTCTCACACTAGCCGAGTTCAAATATAAAATTCAGTGCTTCTGCCGCTAAAAGTAAAGGTTATTAGTCTTTCTTGCCTCACGTACATGTACAGCAAAATTATTCATTTTTCAAGAGATTATCAGTTGATAAATTAGTGATCAGCAATGAAAATAAATACGGGGCCGTGTGACGTTTACAGCTTATCATCTTGTGGAATTTCTCTCACGACGTTCAAGAATTATCGATAGATGTGGCATACAGTACACTTTAAATAGAGTAAATAAGTAAAAATCAAACTTTGTGATTATACTAGTTTGTTTAGGAAAAATATAGTTAACAAGTGTTCATCACGCCTGTGTAAACTTCAAACTTTTGTACAATTGATCACAAAGGTTGCTTGTCTTGAAGGGATTTACGCAGTCGTATTTATTTGTCACAATTTCATGCTAACATTTTATTATCGGTGGTACTTAAAAAAGTGTCTCTTTACTACTAGTCTTATTATTTTAAGCTAAAAACTAAGATATATTTTATTATGACTACATCGTTTTATCTCAACTACTAAGCGAAAGATATTTCTTAAAGAACGAGATTATTTCTTTTTAATGTTTCTGAAAAGATTTGAATTTATAGCACAATCTGACTTGTTTATGACAGATTATTCGAGCTAAGTTCGTCTCATTCTAGATCCATGTATAATGTGTGGTGTATTGTCAATAGTTGTTTTAAGGTGTTTTGTTCTTATTGCCTAGGTTCGTAAGAGTGAACTGTTGATCATGCTGGGTGATTTATGGTGCTTCCTTCTACAGTGTTACTGAACGGCGTTCCGTCAAGCAGTCGCCAATGTTTTTCATTGTCTACAGACGCGATGCCGCAAAGTTCTATTTGTCTCTCCTTCACCAAATGCTAAGTTTGTAGCTCGACCAGCAACTGCATCTTCTATTACTCAAGTATTGCATGTTCATTACGTGGAAACCATTTAGAATTTGTAAAAACACAAAGAATGCAATAAGCTCGACTCCTAATGTTGTCCAAATAACGCACATTCCTTTCTCGGCATCGCGTCTGTAAATTCGAAATCTTGGTTACTAAATTAGTAAATAGCTCTCATTATAGTATATTATTTTACAATTGCTTCAGTCAGCATTAAGTTATGTATTACTTCATCGTTTATTAATTCTATAATTGTGCTGCATTTCCTTAAGAGGTGCTTGTTCCATATAATACGCTAAATTCGATCATCCTCATTATTCATCTGTTAAATCTTGAATCAAAAACAAACTCGTACCTATACTGTTTTTGAAGGTTTTTATGACCTTAGAACGCTACTTGAGCATATCACGGGCAAAGTAGAGCGCTAATCCGAAGAGCTACTTTCCTGACTCAAAGCAACATTGCATTGGCTTTAAAACAGGCTTATCAAGGTATTGTAGAGCAAAAAAGAACAGAAACACGTAGCTAAATAATATTTCGGCTCAAACCACAGCCCCACGATGACGCAATAACTGTGCTTCTCGTTTTTTGTCTCGTAAAATGTTCGTATTTCACTTGGGCTTGTTTAATTCATCGAGTTCAAGTTTTGTGCTATTCATTAACAAATTGTGAAATTTATCCTACAATGGGTTTTCAAAGAATTTATAGCTTTTCATTTCATTCCATTTATGTGTTTAATGAACCTGTCATCTTGAAACATATATTTTTAAGTTTTTTGTAACGTGCTTCTCTTTTTTTGTATAAAAGAATTCAGTGTGATTTTCTTCGTCTATCTTAAGATGTGAATATTACGGTGCCTTGGTCATTTACTATCGTATAGCTATTCTACTGATATATTATACGACATAGAGCTCATGTCATTTTTTAGACCACTCTTAACTATTTTGTCATTGCTCGTGACCCTATTATCGCTCGAGTGCTATTATTAGTATTTCATGTTAGAAAATACATTGTGGACCATTTCGTAACATTCCTTCTGCTGTAACACATTCAGTTGCAATTCTTGTAGAAAATCATTAGTGCTGCAAAATTTTCTGGCGTATATCTGATTTCTCTTTTTAGGAAATTTATGACCATGGCTACAGTGCTTATAAAGAACTTGAAGCTCTATGAAGCTCTATTATTGCTCATGTTGACCTTTGTAAGAATACTTGTTATTTCAGTCTCATCCTTTTTTCATGGGAACTAGTTCTACACAGGTAGCAGCCTGTTTAAATTCATGTTGGACAACATCCGTGTTGATTTTGAAGTTAATCAATTCAAATATTTGGTAGTACGCACCGCTCGTTCCGTTATGTGAAAGTTTGTACCTAAAAATTGAAGTTGTTAATTCAATACGAACAATGTAGTGTGAGAGCGCACGAGATGTGCATGTTGCTATAATTAGCCGTCTGTTGAAGCCTGTGATATGCGCTCCTACCTTCAATACACTACTCGACTGCTAACTGTGTCCAATTTTATTATACCTTGTGCTAACTGAGCCTGACTGCACAGAAGTCCAAACAATGGGAGCGTTAATGAGCGACCATTCTAGAACCATGACTCGGCCGAGCTAATTTGGAGAGCTCCATTCGAAATGAGCGTCTAAGTCTTTACGACCTACACATTTGGTCCTAAGCTCGTTACATCTCCAGGTGAGTCGCTCTGCTCTTACTCCTATCTAAACTATCCAATGTTGTAATACTACATAACTATGATATCGTAAATGAGATTTTGAGATCTGTGTGCAACAGGTTGAGAATTAACGCGACATCTGTATCAAAATTTCGTTGAATTCGTTTTCACCCTGGATATTAACGACTGTCGTGTATTTAATTTATATGGATGAAAATTTGCCTACACTCGAGTATACGAGTAGTTAAAAAAATTGTTATTCGGTCCGTATCCCAGATACACGATTCCACAACTTTGCGCCCTCAGATTTTTTGAAAATATTAAAAACTGTTTCCTCCGAAAAAGGGATATCTTCACATTACATACTTAAGCAAAATTACGGTAGTTGACTATCATCACTTCAATCTATTTCTGGACGGAGACAAGCATTGATTTTCAAGAATATGTAAAGTCATTTATAGTAGTTGCTAATACCAAAAATTATTCATGACGGAACAAGTCCTCTAGTCTTTATGTCTACCAAGTTTAATTATTTAAACCTCACACAATTAAATGGGATTTAAAAAGGAAGCGTTACCTATCAATTTCGGCAACGTTAGCAAAATATTTCAGGAATGGCAAGTTCAATCGCATAAAAATTTTAATAAATGGTTACTATGACGTATCTGCCTCATCGTCAGGATTTTCACCACGGTAGAGGAAACAAGGTAGAATCATTTCTTTGGGGGAAAATACATCTCCTGTTGTTCGGCTAGCCAATAAAAAGTCTTCATTTGAAACAAACTGGAAGACGCCACCATTGCCACATGGCGTTAGACCAATAGCGGTGCCAGATTTTGGGCTAGCGGTGTTGTCAGATGCAATGTGAGCGCTGTTCCGTTGCCATGACGTCAGCATTGCTACACGGTCGATAAAAAAAAGACTGGTTTGACCCCTCCTTGTTTCTTCAACTGTGACTTCCTCCTTCACTCTGGACAAATGCAAAGTTTATTTCACTAGCTCAAAGACCCTTACCTAGGTAGGCGCGCTGGAACTTTTGACCTAGTGAAGTACAGATGAAACTGATGGATGATGCTGAGGATATTTTTGCTCTAGCGGCTTCGATGTTGGACTTCGTTCGAGTTTTAACCTGTCAACAAGAAAAATTACTTGATACAACGAAGTCAATTGAAGTAAAATTAGCACTGAGTGATTGTAAGTAAAAACAATGCTGATGTTGGTTTGTTCAAGTGGGAAAACAATGGGAGTTTATTTGAACGTATTTACCTTAGAACAATAAGCAATTATCTGTTAGAAAAAGTCAGTACCTCCAAAGAAAATGAACGAATGTCCAAATACACATCGCAACCTGATATTCACAGTATTTTAAATGAACTCATTTCTTCAAAAAATCTTAACATTTTGCGATGTGAAGCGCAAGCGTACTCGCATGTTCTCGAGTTCACTCGGAAATTTCACTAACCAAGAAAGAAATCCATAAATAGAAAATCAATAGAATATACGACACGTGACCAAGTGACAGTGATTCAATACATTATATATTTTATACTTAGCATCAGCATGATCATGCTAGAGATGAAACGAAATCTTGTTTAGAATAAGAAATTAATTAGAAAAATGTTGAGTTTTCAATGCCTATGTATTTAAATCTGGGTTGATTGATCCGTAGACTAAACGCTTTCATTTTCCACATTTGGCATTGGAGTTAATCTTAGACTGATACGTCCTACGAAAACTTGAAATTCAACTTGAAGATTTGGACTGTTTTAAAAGAATTTTATGAAAAGTTTTGGCAAAATAATTAACTTTTCCTGATGGCCAACAGAGTATTGAAATTTTCAAAAAGTTTCATTGCTCTTTAAAATATTGATTGAAAAAGTGTTCAGACATCGTAATGGCGAATCAGTCTGAGATCAGCTTTAAAACCGCGTTTTCTGATTCTCAAGTCGTTTCTAGTGAGAAATCAGAGGATTTCCAATATTTTTATAAAACGAAATTTTGTCGAAAACGTAATTTTTGCCTTACGATATTTTTTCACCTGATCATTCAATGTTTCCAAATGCATTGAAACTTTTGGACAACTCCAGTGCTCGGTTGTTCATCCTCAATAACTACTTATTTGTCAAAAAATCTTATAAATATCTCACAAAATTTGTATGAAATTCGGTCAGGCATAGGTCTAAATCCGCAAGTTAAATTTTTGGGGTTTACATAAGGGCGAATCAAGCTGAAAATAATCTTCAAACCTCGTTTTCCAATTCTCAAGTCATTTCTAGTGAGAAATCACAGAATTTCTAACATTTTTGCAATGCGAAATTTTTAGTAAAAACGCAAGGGACATTTTTACACCTTTAGACATTTTTTCACTTTTTCATTCAATGTTTCAAAAATCAATTAAACTCTTTGACAGCTTCACTTCCTGGTTGTATATCAGGAAAACTACTCATTTGACCATAAATTCTTATGAGTATCCCTAAAAACGACTTATGAAAAATGCTGATGGGAAAAGGTATTTTGAATTTCGCATTTTCCTATGGATAATCGAGCTGAGAATAGTTTTAAACAGCGTTTTCCAATTCTCTAAACATCTCTAGTGAGAAATCAGAGTATTTCTGATATTTTCATTGGGTGAAATTTTTCGTAAAAAACGTAAGGATATCCTCTTAAGATACTTTTTCACTATTGCATTCAATGTTTGTAAAAGCAATTAAACTTTCACACTTCAACCTTCGGTTGTACATCAGGAAAACCACTTTTTTAGCCAGAAATTATTATCAATATCTCATAAACATAATTAGAAATTCTGAGAGGAAAAGAACTAAATCCGTAATTTGAATGTCAGGTTCTTCCTCATGCCAATCAAGCAGAGAATATCTTAAAAACCGCCGCATTTTCCAATTCTCAATTCATTTCTAGTGAGACATCGGAGAATTATCAGCATTCTTATAATGCGACATTTACTGTAAAAAACGTAAAGGAATACCTTAAAACAGTTTTTCACCCCTTCATTCAATGTTTCCAAAAGCAATGAAACTTCAATTCTACATCAGGAAAACTACCTATTTCACCAGAAATTCTTATCAATGTCCCATCAATTCTTCTGAATTTCGGTTGGGGAAAATGTCTACATCTGGAAGTTGAGTTTCGGGTGTTTCCTAGGGTGAATCAAGCTGAGAAGAATTTTAAACTCGCGTTTTCCAATTCTCGAATCATTTTTCACAAAAAATTAAATAAATTTCAACATTTTCAATTTGCAAAACATTTTGTGAAAAACGTTAGGGTAAAACGTAATACAGGTATATTTTTTCACGCTTGGATTCAATGTTTCCAGAAGCAATGAAACTTTTTCACATCTTCAATACTCAGGAAAAACTTATTTACCTAAAAATTAATGAAAAATTTTGTGAAATTGCTCTGAGCGAAGGTTCAAATCTATAAATTCAATTTTGAGTTTTCTAGGGTAAATCAATCTGAAATTAACTCAACAACCTTCTTTTTCAATTCAAGTCATTTTTATTGTACAGAATTTTTTGTCAAAAACGTAAGTTCAAAGTTCGCTTCGTGAATTTTGGTCCATCTTGTTCATATTTGCAGAGTGTGAGGACACGCCTTTATAATAGATTTTCCGCTTTATTAACTCCGAACTAAATTGTGCGTTCCTCTTTCTTCTGTTCTGAATACCTTTGTTGCAGTTAGGGAGCCTGAATTGTATTAAGGATCTTCGTCACTTGTGTATGAATTACCATGCATACTAGCCACTATTATTCACTCATGTATTCTCTGTTTTTTTTTTCCTTGGCCCAGGAGCCAAAAGTCTTTTCTTGGCCTGTTGGATGCATCTTGAAAATAGTGTTCAACTTGTAACATCAACAGAGTGCTGTATTATTTGCAGCAGCTATTTACGCTTGCAAACGTTCATTCTAACAGTCCTTTACTTATTAAATATATAGACAAATTTTCAAAACTATAACTTTTTGAAATTCCCTAGATTCATTCCTGAAATTCCACAATTGCATTTAATCGTGCCGATTTGAGTTTTGGAGACGAGAAAATACCTTTTTTGCTGACGCTACAGGGAATTTTTCACGCAATTGGGCGTGCTTTTAAACAGGAAGTTGAAACTGGGAATTGGCAATTGCCATTCTGAATGACCTCACCTGCCATCGTTCAACTTCTGACTTAACGATTCCACGGGACTAATATAATTAAATTCCTGCTCTATATTCTACAGCATGTAATCAAATATTCAGTAGCTCAGTCTTACTGCTTTCGGTCACTCCGCTTTAACTGTGGTTACACGTTGTTCGGAAGTGGAATTAGGCTTAGAATCTTATTTTAGGTATTTGTTAAGTGTCGATCTGAACGGACTGCAGACGAACGCTGAATTTCTTCAGCTCCATTTTTCATGTCTGATGTCAGTTCTGTAATCTTTTAACTTTTTGTACCTACCTCATGGCATTAAGAAAATCTAGTATTTCATGATGTTCGACGTATCCTCGGCGGTATTTAAAATTCAACAGTTATTTGCAAATCCGTGTGAGCCATTTTTACATCAGAGTTGATCAAAGCTTAACGGAAGTTCATTGCATCCATTTCTCTCTCTCTCTCTCTCTCTCTCTTTTTCTGTAAATCCTGTTGATTTGATCTCGAGAGAGCGCAGTGCATCTTTTTCTCAAACCGTGCGAACTGCTTTTGCAAGTTTTGAGAGTCTATAATCGGAGACCTCGTTCAGCGGCCGAACATCAGCCAAGGTCTTGTTTGCGACTCTTCTTGATTACTTCGCTGTAACACCAAAAGTGTAGCGAGTTGGTCATTTTTGGAGTGTCTGGCGAGTCGATCGTGCCGTTCTTTGCAAACTTGTTTTGATGCAGTCTCTATGAGCGATCTGCTCCTAATGAATCAAAGTCTTTAAGTCCCGTCAAATTGGGACAGGCAAGCAAAAGATGATCTGCCTTGGAGCGGTGATGCGCGCTGCTCTATGAAACAGAACTCCAAAAGTCTTTCATCAAAGAGACTCACGTCCGCGCATTTTTGCCCTGTTACGCATCGCTTTTGAACCAAGAGTTAGTCTCTTTTATTTGGAACTTCACATCAAAGTCTCCGAATGAGCTCACACTCACTGAACATCTATAAAGGGTCGCTGCTGGCTGTGCAGTAGCTCCTACAATATTGTTTTTTTCTCACATTTTTGCAATTAATTTAGTACATCAGACTGAAAGTGCGTACCAGCGCTAGTAAGAATGACATCCAATTTATCCATGGTCCTGTAGTTGTGAAAGGAAAACCGGCAAAACAGACATCACTCGTAGAAAAAGTGATCGCATGCTCATACTCAACCGCCATGTGAAATGAAATGCAAGCTTTTGCATTCCCGCATACGTGAATATCTTCCTGACACATATTTAAAAAAAAATTATTTTCTGAAACTTACCATTTTTCACATTACTTTTGTGGGAGAAATTTAGATAGATCTAAAATATATCGTTAGCTCATCGCAAACTATAAAATTTCGTAGATTTATAACTCTTAATATTTTGGCGTATTTTGTAAGTTCTTTACACAAAATATTAGGCTCAATTATTGGCAGAGAAAATCAAGGTATGTAATATTTGGAACTAGCAGCCCATAACGCATCCAAACCAGAAGTGTTTCAAATTCGATTGTCATTCTATACGCTGTTAATTTCCGACCAATACACCTTTTAACAGTAAAAGTGCTCACGTGATCTCACTTGCACACGCACACACTTTCATATCATTTAAAAACGTGCATGGTGAAGCTGAGTATGACAGAGAGTCAGCCAGTCTCTTATCATAACTTCATAACAATGTTGACAATAAAATTTACGTTTACGAGCAACGCGAACCTGTGTTGCAGCACCGCAGCTGCTCACATTCCCTGCTACAAGAGGAGCGTAAAACAATTTTCTGGCAATTGTGTTGCCAGCTACGCCGTAAATTCTCAACTCTTAACACACTGCTCATGAAGTACAAGCATAAAACTAAAGTTACGTTCGGTTCGAAGTTATCAGGCCTAGCCGTGTATGAAGTAGCTCAGTGTTGGTCGCTTTTAGAAGTGTTCTATTATTAAAGAGTCCCTATAGGCTAATAGACGAAGTCAACGCGAGTTTTTAACGTTAACGCAGTATGTTGGAATCAAAACGCATGTGTTGACGCAATTCGTCCTCCAGCGCATCACGGGGACTTGTACTGCTCATAGATACGTAGGATCCTCTAGCTATATTTCCGGTATATTGTTACCTTCAATCCTCGTGAGCGTACCTTGGGGAACTAGTAAGTACTCCTCAGTGGCCACCCAGTGACCCAAGCATGGAAACTTTTTACAAGTCTCCTGTGGGCTTAGCTGTGAAGTTGGGAAGATTAATTTCTTCTATTATTTTCTTGTGGAGAAACCTGGCGTGCAGAGCAATCCACCTCTCACACGAGCATCTTTGTTCCTCATGAGTACTCGTCATTCTCATATCGTTGTGCCGCCTCATTGGGATGTAGAAGCTAATTTATTGCCTGGATGCTTTAACAAAGGTATTTAAATTCTCCTATCTGATTCCACTTGGACGTAAATTTCGCTGAGTGTTAGTGCGATAATCGGATGAACTGATTCAATATGGAAGTTGACCTATGAATAAATTGTTATTAATGATAATAAACTTCTGAATTTTTCTCAGATAAATTACATTAGTAATTGAATTGCTTGATGAATTCAGGTAACATCATAACAGTAACCGAGAAATCAGTGCTCGTTATTTTTTTTCATGTGTTCATCCGGTATGAAAATTTGATTCACTGTGAATCTATTCTGAAACCTTCTCAGTTCTTCGATCAAAATAATGGGATGTTCGCAGTAATACTTTTCTTCGTGAGATACATGAAGCGAATATCGTACCAAATAAAATGAAGCGTCTAGCAGGTTAGTAACTTTGTTGCATCACAAGAATATACCTGGAAATTGGTGCAACTTGAACTTGTTCCACCGTGAACTTTGATGCTTTAGAGAAAAGAGAAAAAGGAATGAAAATATCAACACTAACTAATCTATGTGTTCTGAGTTATCAAAGTTCGAAAATATATTTGACATTGCCAAGATGTGTTTTATTTTATGGTGATGCAGATACAGTTTCCTCAACACTACCGATTACAATATATTTTTCGATTTATCTCAGCTTCGTACCTTAACAGTCTACCTGCTTTAAAATGCCAATTTTTCCTCGATGTAGAATCACCGACCAAGTTGGTACTTGTACGTAAATACCGTTTGGAGAGAGAGGATCAAAGCTAAAAACCATGTAAGAGGTATTAAAAGAATAAACACAGAAGCGTTTCTTGCGAGGTAGGTAGAAGAGTATAATATGAGTTCATTTTTAACTGGATAGTATATGCAATACAGTATGCAGAACTTTAATTTTAGGAAGACGAAGCAAGAAGACAAGAAGCAAGAAGACAATAAGCAAGCGTTTGCCTGTAACCGATATTCTCAGGTTATAGAGGTACATCATCTTAGGCGGACCTTGACTTACACAGTACAAAATTACCCCAGTTATTCGATAATTGATGCTATGCTTGGTTCGAATGATGAATTATTATGCAGACCTAGAACTAATATGGTGTCACCGTGGTCGAGCGCGCGCCTTTCATGGAAATGGTCGGTAGTTCAAATCCCGGCAGTGCCACCCGGTGATTCTCCCCGTTTTGAAAATGGGGAACTCAGCCACAATTCCCCACTCCACCCAGGTGTTGGAAATGAGTACGGCTTGACCGGGGTAACCGTCATTGCGTCCTGGTGGCAGTTATAAGGCATTTGAAAAACCGATGGCATGCACCAGGCTTGATTGGAGTAAAAATTCCTTTCTTTCTTCTTCTTTGTGTTAGTTGGGATCTGCGTGAGAGGATGTATGCAGCACAACTTGAGGACCAACTTTGCTGTCGTGTGTGATCGCTGAACCAGACGCTGTGCTGCAGCTGTTCGGCATGCGGAAGCCTCAGCCGAAACGCCAAAAAGTTCTCGGGTTAGGGGCCCCTAAAAACCATCGCAAGTACCACTCCTAAAATATAACTTTATTAAAGAGCAATAGCAAAGGGAGCTAACCATACTCGAGTGAATTTCCTGACAGTTTTGGCTTCACTTTTCACGGATAGCAAAGTTTTGCGAAGGGATTTTATTACTGAGAGGATGTCTGGGCAATGTTGATTTTTCGCTCCTGTTTGACGTTCCCGGTAAAAGTTGGATGTACTGCGTTCGGAGCTCCGTTTTGACGTACCTTCATTATCAAGAGGCCTCGTATGCTACGGCTCGCTCAATTGCAGTTCTCGTAGTGCAACCCTGCGTTTGTGGTATTTAAATGGATTATTTACTCAACTGAGAGAAGCTCGAATAATATCACTCACAAAATCTAACCATGGTTGCATTGCAGTCTAGTTGTAATAGCTTTAAATATGAGCGTGCTTTTGGCTAGCTATTCATCTGAGCAGTTAAAAGAAAGAAAGAAAAAAAAACGTTCATTTCCAAAAAAGTTAACACATGAGAGACATGACAACATTATGGGCTTTTAAAAATTTCTTAATATAAGACGTCCGTCCTTGGACAGACGTACCATACGAGGAGTACTAATAGACAAACTATACGTGGTCTATTAATAGACAAACCATGCGAGGTGTACTAATAGACAAATTTTACGAGGTGTACTAATAGACAAATTATACGAGGTGTACTATAGTAGACAAACCATACGAGGTGTACTGATAGACAAACCATATGCGGAGTGTAGATACCCTGTCAAGAGCTAGGTAAATCATAAATATCATTTCTTGGATATTTTACTTTATATCCCAAAAAATGGCTAACAACTTATAAATAATTTAAATACCACTAGAAAATTCATCGGAATTCCTAAATTATTTGTTGAATCGAAGTAAGAAAAGACAAAAAACGCTACACCGAAGCAGCTTGAAACACCGTCGTAAATGACTAACAAGTATTGAGAAGAGGTTAGTCACAAAGTAATTTATAAAGAACATCAAGCAACACAACACACACATCTAGAAACACGTAAACAAACTTACAAGCAAAATGAAATTTATGACTTGTTCAGCATACGCACAGAGAGAGGTATGTTTTTCACGAGCGCTTTATTTCATTTGTCTGTTTAAATTTTTCATTTTTTCTGTTCACAGATGCGCCCTCTGGGGTAGTGATAGATCTATTTTGGAATCATAAAGCAAGTGCAATAAATATATTTATTTCTGAAATATGGTTAATTGTTAACTGGTCGCAGAGCTGTATGTAATGTGTCTTGAGGTATTATTTTTACGCAAAAAATAGAAATAGAAACATACATGCATATATATAAATGAACATGTATATGTACACACACACACAGACATACTTGTTTGCTTGCGCTCACACACATACACGCACCCACTTACACATATATTCATATGTATACGTATTGAAAATGAATATAAGAAAAATAATCATAAACATAAAAACCATCTTGCTCATGCTACAGTTAGCGACGAAATTATTCGTACACCCCTCGTCTTTCAAAACTTTCTAGAATTACTCAAAAACTATTGTTGCCACAGGCATCATTGGATCATGAATCTGTTCGGTATTGGGGTCCAGTCGAGTTTTCGTAAAAGAGGGGTGGCATGATCGTGTTTCTTGAAATTTCCTTTGCATACCACTTTGGCTGTAAAGTTAATACATTTCTGCAACGCTTTTTGGCGATATTGAGGTAAATCTCCCCACACTAGACTGCAGTAGTCCAGACGCGATAAAACTAAAGACTGAATCTCTAATAACCTAGATTTTTCGTCCAGCGTGTTCTTAAAGCGGTGAAAGAACATCAAAGTTCCGTTGATTTAGTTGTACTCTGTTTCTACGTGTGAGTTGAAAGTCATATTTTTGTCGAACCAAACACCAAGATTTTTTACCTAATCTACTGGTTCAATTTTATCGTCTCCGAATGTTAGCGGAAATGGTGGTAAATTTCTGGTCGCATTCTGTAATCCAAATATAATGAATTGCGTTTTACTTGCGTTAAGTTTGAGGCCATTGTGGTCATACCACAATTTATTAAAGTAAACTATGTTCACGGATTTAAACTTATCCCATTTGTGAGTAGTTTGAAGTCTATTGCTAGTGAAAGATTCATTTTCAAATGATTGCATTTTCAAAGGCTTTTGATAAGTATTGGTTTCTACTATATTCTCACCGGCGCACACAATGCGAGAGCGAAGTTCCTCGGGACAAAATTATTAATGTTTACTGTGAAAGTTTGGGTTTATAGGGTACGAATGGTTTATTTTTTTGGATAAATTAATGAAAACAGTTGAAGGGCTTGAACACTCCTGGCTCTGCAGGGGTTATAAACTTGAAGCAAGTTCTCGTTGCATTGCAATTTCGTGCCTAAGTTTTCCTGATCAAGTGCGGTACTACCAGCGCTTGTATCTGAAGTTGTAAATGAGAGTAGTGAACTCTAATTTTTTTAACTTTGTCTTAGATCTCATTGGTGCATAGCATGCACAACTAAAGAACCAGCAAGCTTTTATAAAAGTATGGCCTAAAAAACGATGGGAAGCAAATTTTAAAAAATAATAGAATATTGGTTAATCCGTCACGGTTATTTTGAGTTTTCGTCGTTTTCGAAATGAGTTCATACAAATGGCATCAAGAACAAATCTCAACAAGAACGAATGACAACGTGAACGAATGACTTCATCAACAAATGACTTCATGAGCAAATGACTTCATGGGCAAATGACTTCATGGGCAAATGACTTCATGGGCAAATGACTTCATGGGCAAATGACTTCATGGGCAAATGACTTCATGGGCAAATGACTTCATGGGCAAATGACTTCATGGGCAAA